>JAOXJJ010000002.1:5251091-5261771 GCA_025769935.1 Phoenix roebelenii | reverse complement strand
ATTACTTTTGATCTTTTATTCATACTTTCTTGATATGTTATCTTGGCAATGATTGTTCGCTCTCTCTCTCTCTCTCTGCGCACGCGCACATGCGCGCTTGTGCACGGGTGCGTGTTTCTCTCGACTTATTAATTACTAATAACTCATTATTTGTCTGTTCTGAAATTTGTTGAATAATGACCTAGAGTTGATACAGCAGTCTCTTATCTACTAACATTCTAAAGCTGTTGTTTCTGACATTTTTCCAAATTTATTTGAATCATTACTGAATCCACAAACTTATTGTCAAATGAATTCCCATTCTTGACTCAATGACGACGACCAGGACTTGAACATATACAGAATGTAATCTTGAAGCATAAGAAATTAAACTATTATTTCTAAGGGATTAAAAGCATGTTTTGGAAATTAAACTATTACTCTAGATGGAATAGTATGACTATTTACCAACCATTTTAAACCCTCATTGTTTGTGTATCATAAATGGTATGTCTAGTTATAGATTCATGATTTACTTTTTGTGAGAACATTTGCATTTTGATGGTTAAAATCTACAAGGGAAATCATTTATGTACTGATTCTTAACATGATGATTTAAGTAGATGCTGAGATACAATAAACTCTAAATAACTTCCATCATGGTAGATAGAATAAAATGGGATTGCTATATATGTTGCAACTTTTTAGCTCAACAAGATAATAACTTGTTGTTCTATCATTCCGGAATTGACATTTAATGCAAATTCAACAACGAGATATTTTGGAAGGGTTCAAGTGGGTAGTATATATTTATATTTAAATGAAACACAAATTGTAGATCTCATGGATCATGTTTAGGCCCCAAAGTTGGACTGGATCTCAAACAGTGTGGTTTGTTGGTTAGGCAAATCTGGACATTATCTGAGCAAATCCAAAAATGATAGCTCAAAATGCTGACTACGTTCCAAATGCTCAAGGACATCTCCTGCTGAACCGGATCCCACCAAGTAAATGAACTGGTTCAAGGTCAAGATTCTAGATCTAAATGGATAATAGACTCAAAATTGCATTTCTTCATGCTGAACTCAGATCTGACCCCATGATCAATATCTTTACTACTAGGAGAGTGACGATGGGAGAAGGAAAAGAAGAATAACTGCTCTCTTTTGCAGTTGGGTCAGGGAAATAAAGATAGCCCTTTTCCAATTTAGATATATAGCAGTACATTTTGCATATTAACATATGTCTCAAGCCAATGTAAGCTCTTTGTCTGCATGTCCATGTATCTATGTATAATTACACTTTAAGAAAAGATATCAATATTTATACTGAAGCATGCACTTTCATCGGCATTATATAACTTTTATGTGTATGTACAGGTAGCTGCGTGCATGGTATACTGACAATCCTAATACCCATTGATATGAAAGGAATTGCAATATAAAAGTTAATTACAAGATGTAGAAATGATATAGTGATTGTGGAACTGACTTGGTCCTTCTCACAATTCTAAGATGTCAATTTATTATTGGTTAATCAGTATGAAGCATGCAAAACATTAAATATTGCTCATCTTCCTTATATGTCCTTGGGGAGGAAAGGTCTATGCTCAGATCCTATCATGCGATGTTTAATGTGTAAATCATCTCTTTGGTAGCAAGTTCAATATTTGGACTTTTACTTTGTTTTTCCAGATTGATGACAGTAGTAGAAAATGTTAGCGGATTTCAATCATATCTAGTTTGTGATAATAGTACGCATTGCACTTGCGCAATTAGCTTATGAAATGGATGGCTGTTGTTATACAAGGTCAACTTATAAGTAGGAAGCCTATATAGCTTATACCCCTCATGCTAACATAAGTTTGTGTTCCTCCCTTCATTTGTACACTTCCACTTGAATTAGAGGTCTCACCATCTGCCATGCCTTAAGACTCAAACTTATTCAAATCTTGATGTGTGATTATGCAGTTGATCAAACATGGATGCAGAAATAATCATTGTATTAAAAAGTGGATAGCGGGCACATAGCAGCTGGAGGTTTTCATAGCAGATAGCTAGGGATGGAAATGGGTTGCAATGGGTCCGAGGCTCGTTAGGTTGAGCTAACTTTGATCAAACTTGGGGCCTGGCTCGAGGATGTCTAGCTTGGCTTAGTCTTAAAAATAGGGCCCGATTAAATTTTTAGGTCAGGCTCTGTTAATTCTTGGTCTGGCTCGAAGTCTAATCATGAAACTAGCCTGATCCAGGCATGCATTATTGAGACTGAGCCAAACCTAAATGGCTAACCTTAAATGGATCCTTAAATGGCTAACCTGATCTAGACCTTCAGGTCTAAACATGCTCAACCCAAACCTAAACCTTACAATTTCTATTCCCTTGCTCTAGGCCCCTCTTCCCATACTATCGGAACCCTCCTAGCAGCCCCCCCTTCTCTCTGTGTTCCCCTCTCTCTCTCTCTCTCTCTCTCGTCGGACTCCCCACACCCCTCGCTCTCTCTTACCCCATATAGTCAAATCCTTACCATCAGAATCCTCTCTCTCCCTCTTTGTACCTCTCTCTCCTTCCCACCCTATATCTTGTGCCCTAGTCCTAATGGCCTAGCCGGGTCAGCCCTTTCTCTCTCTGATCCCATCAGAGAGAAGTAATTTTCTTAATCCGTTCAACTCGAATATCTCAAGAAGATTTAGAAGAAGAAATTTTGGCGAAAGTAGGATACCCCTTTTCTTTCATTTATCCCTCATGAACTGAGACAAATAGACTCTACTTATACTAGTGAGGTCCACACTTGCACCATTTAGGTCGAATCTTCTTCTAGTTCAAATTGAACTTAGCTTTCTCAAAATCGACATGACCAGTGAAAATAAATATGAACTAACATCCTAGAGGATGTTGGAGAAGGTAGATTTCGATTTCTACACCGACTTTACTTTTAGTCGCTCTGCCTAATTCTTTCTGAATTGGAAGATATATCCGATCAAAGTCTTTCCAAAAAAGAAAGGCTTTGATTTGACCGGCTCATTTTGGAGTCTAAATAATAGAATTTAGCTTTGATCACTTGGTGTGCTGCACCTTTTGAGGTGGCTCCACGTCATAGAGCTTGAAAAATTACCTAGTTCGAAAATCATCTCAATCGAGTGTCATGCGGCTAAGTTATGGCCTCAGAAAGTTTGGCATGCGATTTGGCTTCTCGGTTAGCATATTTCACTTTTGGACCATGTCCATTCTTAACCTTAGTGGTCAAAGTGGTCCCCATCGAGTCTACTGATCCACTTGGATCTCTCTCTCCCTCTCCGACAGCCTAGGGTTTCGATGCTTCACAAGCGTATGATGGTGAACTCACCCTATTTTTGATGGAGAGCATGGTGATCTCGTCTTTGCCCTTGATACTATTTCAAGCTACAATGCAACTCGTAAGGGTAGCAGAGGAGTGTCCTTTGATGGACGATGGAACCTGAGTGCTGAGGTGAAGGCACACTCCCTCTTTCCCTCGCTCTCCCCTTCTCACTGCCACCCCTATCGTTGCCGAGCAGCTTGACCTCAAATGTCTTCGTTCACTGAGTTCGCTTGCGGTGATGGCACCAAGGAGTCTAAGGTTGCTAATTGAGAGAGAAGTTGGTGCCAAGCTCAGGTTGGGACCATTTGGCTTTGGGTTGGGCTTGTGCCGAGCTCAGGTGCACTCTTGGAAAAAAATTTTGAGCTTAGTTCCAAACTAGAGGCTGAATTTTTTTTTTTCTCCAAGGTGGGGTTCGGGCATGAGGAAAGGCCAGCCTGGTTCCAACTCTTAGGATAGTGGATAGTGGGCAATATATGCCCAAGGCAGCATGTTAAAACATATTAATATTTTTTTAAGTATCAAAAAAATAATATCTTACATTAACTTCACGAAAAAAATAATGAAAAAAATCAAGCGTTATAGCAGGTGCTATATACCCAAAGCAAGCTGCTGAAATATGTCAACATGTTTCTTATTAAGTATCAAAAATCAATATTTTAGATCAATTTCATGCAAAACATAATGAAAAAAAAATAAGAATAAATCTATAAAACATCATCTACTTAACATCATATTTCACGTCAACATCCATATAACGTAAAGGTCGACAATCTAATGACAAATTTCATCATCCTCCAAAAATAACAGTATCATTTGTAAGATAAAAATTTACATAATCATATAACTTCAAGTATAAATAGGGATATCCAAAATCATAACATCAACTGTAGAAGAAAGATGCCTGCAATCATATTCACTAATTAGGCCGGCCTTCTTCATCATTTCTCTTTCTCTCTCTTATGCTTTGTTCGGTAGGGCACAAGAAACTGGACCAGCCCATGCTTTAAACGACATGTTGGACTAATTGATCATTGGTCGAATCCAATTCAAAGTTGATTCAGGCTACAATGCAATCAATTGTCCGCTTTGAACCCATAGTGGAGCGACTACTATAGTAGGTTTTCTGTTGATATATCAGTGTCCAAGTGCCATATAGGCTACTATAGTACCTGGTATAATGTTTTTGGGTCAAAACTGTTACATCAGCCATGGTGGCCAATTTTTAAAACAGTGAAAATAACATTAAAATTAAGATATCTAACCCAACCAAATGATCAAATAGAGCATAACTAAAATTTTCATATAAATTATAATGATAAATAAAATTTTGTAACATAACTTGGACATGGCTGATTATACATAATAATATACCAATTACAGAACGATATGCTAAACTACTGTATTTTTGGAGCTGTCTCAATGATCAGACCCAATCATTCCAAGTGCAAATTTCTTTTTTCTTCCAAAAGTGTACCTTAACCATCACAAATATCTTTGGAAGGTCTAACAGTAACAGGAGTAAGCTCAATGTTCCAAAAAGCACTTGGCGGACTTATAGTAGCTGAGGGGTGCATGGCATGCAGAAGATGGTGGTCACATCATCCCAAGGAGGGCAGCTAAAATATATTAGCAATCTAGTACCTTTCTAAGTATTTTGTAAACAATACTGAACATGAACATCATGCAAAAAAAAGTAACGGGAAAATCCATCCATAACTAAGTATCTTGATTAACTTGAGAGTTACTGGTGTATCATATGCTTTAAAGATTTATACCATTGGAGGATGCCAACTAGTGCGGTTGGTAAAAGCTTTGGGGGTTGATACCAAAGACTTGGGTTTGAGTTCTTCCCTCATCTGGATTTCAGCCAATATTTCTCCCATATTAGTTCTTCAAAAAAAAAACCCGAAAAAACAAACCACTGCCATTGTATCTGCCAGTTATTTTTCCTGACATATTTCAGGTTTAGTACATGGTAATTATTATTTGTTGTTCCTAAATGTTGATGTCACTTGTTTTCTCTTATTTGATGCAGGAGAAAGAAAATAAAACTGACCAGTCCTGAAATGCCAATTACTACCACTGCACAAGATGATCATGTCCAAGCAGAGCAGAATCAGAGCTCTTTTTGTAAGAAAAATCGTCAGAAAAGTTTAGATAGGACAGCTAAGCCATCTAATGGAGATGACAGTTCTGATATGCTGATTGCCCCTCAAAATGATACTGGTGTCGGGAAGAAAACTAGTTCTGTACCAACAGTAGAGAGGTACATTCAGAACTCTGATTTAATTCCATGTAAAAATAATTTAGTACACCATTCATTTAAGTTTTGGATCTGACTCATTATCTGTAGCGATATAACCTTCTAAAATTTGTGAATATTTCCACCCTACAATTCTGTGCCAACAAATAATTTATTGTTTTTATGTCAAATGGATTGTATAGTGCTGGAAGATATCTATAATGTTATTGGTTGTGGTTACATTCAGTCTCTATATTAATTGTTAAGGACTAGGAAGCTTTTGTTAGTGCATGTCATTAAATTACTCATGCCAAATCATGTGATTTGCCATTCAGGAGAAAAAAGGTTTTGTATTTGAAGATATTTTAGCTACTGCAAGCCCCTTTAATTTCTTATCATTCATTACTAATTTTTCTTGCTGCAGTAGCATTGCACAAACTATGGAAGTAAGTTTGAACAAAAAGTTACTTTTTCAGGATCCACTGAAAACTCTTATACTATTGGATTGAAGCCTGCAAATTTAGTGGACCTTCAGCTTCTATTTTTAGGAATAGAAAGAGTAATCGTATTTAATTCTGTTGCTATATCCCATGTGCATTGCTGGTTTTATCAGTCAATGCTTGCTATTCAGGGTTGGTTCATGGAGAGCAGACAGGTCTATATAACTTTCTGGATTGGGAAAAGTAACAAAAAAAATTATGGGAGACAATGATAACAGAGGAAACATGTGCATAACAGAAAATATGAACAGAAATGCTATGGATCCTTACAAACAGTTTCGAAAAATATGTGGTAGTCTATGAGCTATTTGTAAAAGTTATTAGTTTTGTTAGTACTTAGTAGGCATGCTTATTCGCTAATTAGCTGACTACAAATGTTTTTGGAAACATCTTAAGCATATTTTCAGAAATTTTTAGATAATGTGCCAGATTAGCTGTGACACAAGAGAGTTTTTTATTGAAGAGAAATCAAAAGTATCAGCCTCTAGATCTTGACATCGAGCCTTATTTAGCTTTATCTTGAAATTCAATCTGTTATATCCGATCTCTCTCTTGGTCTTTCTCTTCGTTTATTGCCATGCCAGTTCATTTGACAAAGACGTGGAACCTCATATCTATCTCATTTGGATCTATATCCTATCCTTATATTTTCCATACAGTATCCGGTGGTGAAGTGGAGAGAGAGAGCCCTCGTCCCTCTGTTAGCTTAGTGGGGGACTCTGATTCTCTACTTCTTATTCATATGTTTTAAGACAGGAAAATCAAGTTTCTTAAAAATCTTTATCGTGCAATAGGATTAGTACAACTTATTTATAGTAAAAGAAAGGAGAATTTCTTAAACAACTGCTTCCTTTCACTAAGGTGAAAGAGGGGTTCTCAAACGGCGAAGCCTTACCTCTTATCCGGTATTGAATGCCCTCCCTTAGAGAAGGCATCTAATACTTGAACTCCTCTTCTATTTATGGAACGTTTCCCCCCCAACCCCCTCGGGGGGTGTCCTTACAAGTTTGAAAAAGAAAGTCCTCGTTTCGTTCGGCTTGGAAAGCCTCACTTCACTTGTTTTTTGGGCGTGGATTTTCTCTATGAAAAAAGAGTTTTAAAGTGGGTTAAAGTTTATCCGATATCTCCGACTTAAGTCCGACTTTTATCGTATGACTTTTAATATTAAATAATATCTGAACTTGCATCTGCTCGTAATCAGCTGAAATCATATAAAAATGGAATTAAGGCTTTCGCAGCCATACTTTTCAACAAACTGGGTGCTTTGCCTTCGTCGCCCATTCTGCGTAGGCATTGGTGCTCCTCTGGCCCTTCCTTCGATCCACCGCCTCTTCCTTAGTTTTTGGTTGATCAGGCCCTTTGTTAGGCCTCTCCGTCTTCTCCTCTAGATAATTTAGTATTCATATTATTTGTTTTTTCTGCATTTTAATTGCATTATTCAAGAGTGGTTGCTTCATCTCCTATCTCTTGTCTAAAACAGTTTTTGGATGTCCAATAGTTAATTCACATTTGAACCTTGAGATTTCCATAATATAAATATGCATTGATTTAATAAAATAAAAAACAGGGAAAAGGGGTTGGCCGGGGGAGAGGAAGGAAGAGAGGAAGGTCGAAGCCCGCCGGCGGAGGCCGGGGAGCCGTCGCGCGGAGGAGAGAGCCGCGGAAGAGGGGCTCGCTCCGATCCCTATTTCGTTCAAAACAGGGGCCAGAGGGGGCGCTTTTATTTTTGAGGTTCTTAAGTGAAAGTTGGCAAACCCATTGCCGACTTCACTTAATTTTTTTTCGAAACAGGGGACTGGAGTGGAGCCCTTCTTCCGTGGCTTCCTGACGGTTCTCCGACCTCTGCCTCCTCTGCATGGCGGCTTTCGGCCCTCCGCTGGCCTCCCCCGTCTCTCTCTCATTTTCTCTCTTATTCTCCCTCTCTTCCGTCTCTTCTACTGTGTTGGTACAGGCCCGGCACGGCACGACGCAGGCCCGTAGTGACTCATGCCGCCGGGCAACCGGTATGGTGCCTGGTACCGGTTCCGTCAACTATGGCTGAAAGGATACCTAAAATTCAAAATTTGAGTAGACTTCGAAACTCCAGGAAAGGCTGAAAGTAATTATCAACCTAGTGCTTGTCTGCTTGCCACTCAAGTAGAAAAGGAAATTGGTAAATGAGTCCCTCATTTTCATGAATTCTTCCATTGACATCTCCATTAAGAGTTTGGGGGCCAAAGTATGTACAGAAATGAGGCCTCCATATGGCTTGCTGATCAACTGGTTTATATGCCCACCCCGTCTGATTTTTCCTGTATCTTGCTCGTTATCTTTCTGTAGATCTTCCAATTGCATACTTGCTTAGGGTCCCAATTTGTTCTTCATGACGACCAAAAGAAGAATTGATAACTTTCTTTGTCTTATTTTCCTGTTGTTGCCACTGCCTACAGATTTTATACTTTCTCTGCAACAAGTACATACAGAGGGCTGGCACTTGTAATTACCTAACTATTAGTAGAAATACACACATATCTATATGTCCATGTAGCTTTTGACAATGAACCAGTCTGTGGAAGTGTTAAGTGCTGTCAAGTATTTTATTAAGTGACATGCTTTGGAGAGTAGTGTGTAAGACTTTTCTAACTAGACTTTTGGGTTTTAGTGATGTTTAGGTACAATAGATTTTGTGAAACCTTAATATTTGAGAAATACCTCATTATTCGGAAGTTGAAATTTTGATTTAGACCCAAAAAAATTGAGATTTTGAACTAAAATTGGAAATCAATTTTTTATTTTGAAGAACTTTGAATTTTTAAGTATTTTTATTGAATTCAAATAAGGGATACTTCCTTATTTACATGTAATGTATTAAAATGATAGTACATAAAAATATGTCCTATTATAGTTAATCTGCCTGTCCACTGAGTTACTAAGATAGATGCTTGTCTATCCAACTTGACCCCTAGCAACCGACCTTGGCTGTGTTTGGTTGCTCATTCTCTCTTGGTTTTTAAGGGCAGGTTATCATTTTAACCAGCCAAACACTTGAGGGTTAAAATTATTGGGTCAAAGCCAGCAAAAACCACTTAACCTGGTTAACTTTATTTCATGCGGGAGGGTGAAATAAAATTACCCGCCAAAACTCTCTATTCTCCTTTTATTTTTTTCACTTTTCCACAACTTATCCTGCTGACCCTGGGAATGTCCATCAAACTACAGATAACCTCTGGTTAAGGGGTGGTTACAAATGGTTAAGTCTATATATCCCTTAGTTAGCTATTCGACGTCCAAATGCATCCCATGGGGAACTGATTTAAGCTAGTGATATACCTAGTGGGCCCCACATATCTGAACTGCCTTCCCACCTATAAATAGGGTCCAAGATAGGGCAAGTTATGAGTGGAAAAGAAAGTGATGCATGAGCCTTTTAGAAGTAGGTGGAGGTGGAGGTGGAGGAGGATGGTGTCTATATAAGGGTTTCTTTTGCATCATTTGGTAAGTAATCCTTTCTCCATGACTTTGAATTGAAAATTTTTGTTCAGTATTTCTGTTTCATACGACTTTATATGATGTTTTGGATTTCTAAACTAAACTATCTTTTCCAAAGCTATGATTTCCCTTATGAGTATTGTCTTGAATTAAGTTTTGTATTTTTGAAGCTCTATCTTCTTTTGAAATAGTCGTGAGGTTCTAAACTTTTGGAACAGCATACAAACTTCAAACCAAATCGAAATTTGAATGGCAAAGAAATCTCAAGCTTTCAAAACTAATTAGGGATTCATGGTTTTAGAACTACTATTAGGGATGACCCTGGACCTCACAAAGAAAAGGCTGGCCAAAAGTTTTTTTGGGATCCTTGGCCTTGCTTATGTTTTTCACAAGCAACACTGGAAGAAAATATGACTAAAGATTTCTTACTTTGGTGATGTATATTTACAGGTAGAAAACTACAAGCCAGCAGCTCCTCCTATGCTCCACATTTTTTCGCTCGGCAAAATTCGCGATACCGAGCGTACCGACGTATCGGTCAGCTCCGGTAATGGTACGGTACCGGTGTCGAGCCGAGCCGAATCGATACCGTATCGATGGTGCTGGTTCGGCCTAGTTTCGACCTCATCGTCTTTTTTTTTGGAGTTCTCTCACTTTTGGATATTTTTTTGATGTTTCTATGTTTAGGTTTAAGGTTAAAACTAGATGATGCAACTTATTACTTCCAAATAATTCAAATAATGAGATGAAGAATATAAAATATCTTCAAATTAAGATACAATCAATTACATACATTTAAAGCACTCTCGGATATCTAAAATCGGATCGAGTGGCGATGTTTCTCATCGATATCTGGATCATAAGCATAGTATGGAGACAGATCAACCCATTTCTCTAACCAAGCGGCGTTGTAGTCTTGTATGCTCATTCCCCGAGGAATGCGCGTCGGGTCATAAGAACTCTCGGATCTCTCGCTGAAGCTCTGGCTATGAGAAGTGTCTTGATAATATGGCTATGAAGGGGCCCATCCGAATATGCCGGCACCAAAATCCGACCCGTAAGACCTTCCAGACTGCGTAGGGTAGTAGCCACCGGAAGATGACTCCGATGCACCATATCCATAGGCTGGCTGAGGCCGCGGATAATAGGAAGACT
>JAOXJJ010000002.1:5225681-5247880 GCA_025769935.1 Phoenix roebelenii | reverse complement strand
CAATTTAAATGAAATATTAAAAAAACAATGTAGGGGAAAGAAATTTTACCTTATTTAGTTTTTGCTGGATTTTTCTTGAAGAAAAACGACGCTCTCTGATCCTTCAAAATTTTTTCACGTCTTGGTCTTTGCCTCTCTCTTTCTTTTCCTCCTTTCTCTCTGCCTTTCCTTCACCTTATTTCTGGCTTTCGCTGATGAATTGCTCGGCTTTTATAGCCGAACAAATGCTAAGATAACCACGCTACGGGTGAAGTAAATGGCCAGCGCTGTGGCACTTTGAAAGTGCCATAGCATATGGCACTTTCAAATGCCGCCATTGACTCTTCGCTGTGGCACTTTTGAAGGTGCCACAGTGAAGAGTACGGTGGAAATCATCCGGATCTACCCATCCATTCAGGCACTGTGGCACTCTTGAAAGTGCCACAGAGCGTGGCACTTTCAAAAGTGCCACAGAGCGTGGCACTTTCAAAAGTGCCACATTTTGGCACTGTGGCACTTTGAAAGTGCCTCTAGCACCGGACCGGTACCGACTGGCGCTTAGCGCGTGCTACGGCCACGCGCAGCATTGCCTCGTACCGGTGCGAACCGAGGGATTCGCACCGGTACGAAGCATATACCGACTGGTTCCGACCCAATTTGGGTCGGAACCGAGTTTCACCCCTGTACCGGACCGGTGCCAGTCGGGACCGGTCCGGTACGGGCCGAACCGACCGGTACAGATCGGTTCTGCAGACACTGCTTGCCGGTGCTTCCTTATGCAATCTCCCTAATCCGTAGTGTAAAAGATGAATCAGTGTCGAACTCATTTTTTTTTTCACCTGAGCATCAATGTCTCCAGCAACAAACCCTTTCAGGAATCTCCAATATTGAATTACCAGACACTAAGAGCTTATTAATTTTGTGTAGATAACACATATGGATTTCTGTAATGTCTGAAGATATGCAGTTACCTACTATCAGTTTCTTTTGTTCTCTGAATCGAACAAATGATTTTGACAATCACATATACAAGGCAAATAGTACACTGCACAAACTTTATTATTTAACTGCCATTTGTTACTAGTAAGCATCTACTTGATAGTTTCAGATCCCAAACAAGCAGCTGGTTCCTTTCCATCTCAAGTAATATCTTCCCTTGTTTTTGTAGCATCTGGAAATGTTTTTAACTTGCACTTACTTTTATAGGCATGATCCACTTGAGGGGAATCACAGAAGGAAAAAATGCACGTATGCTGATAGTAGCGCGAAAATGGTTAGTAATTTTTTTATTGTTTCTGTTTCATTTGACTTGATAGTTTAAGATGATGCATAAGCTCCAAATGATCCTATTGCCTTAAAGTTGATATTTTTCCATTTTAGTAAGTCAGATTGTATTGTGCACACAGTTGCATGTTTTACACATGCTCATGCATGTATTAGTTGAAGAGAGAAGTAAGAAAAGCCTTGTATCTGAATGGTACAAAAAGCAACTGAGGATCAGCCAATCAGAAGTAGGACAGTGTAAAGAAACTGTTAAGAAAAACTGGTGGTTTATGATTTTGCTGTAATTAATGCTTCAATAGTATGGCAATTCTGGGGGGTAGTTGCACTATAATCTACTAACTTTAAAACCTCTTGCTTGGAAGTTGGAACTATCTCAATGCAGTTAAGATCTGTAACAATTTTCTCTTAGTCATCTTGTCTTGATCATCAAGCCAATCAAAGATTCTATTAGCCTATTTCTTGTTAATCAAGGTAGCTTTTGGCCTCACTTTCAGTTTTCAGTTTTCGATTTTTTTTAAATGAATACTAGTTTCTATTTTGTGAAAACCAAAAATCCTAAACTTGTTTGGTTGTTACGTGGGTTGAGTTTGGCAGTACCTATGGAGGTGGTGACAGCGGTGTTAGTGGCAATTGTCGTGGCGATTGGTTGTAGTGGCAGTGGTGGCGGCAGGGCCAATAGAGGCGGCGGTGGTGGTCTTGGGCTGTCTTGGTTTTCAAGAACTTTATAAACCAGATTCAGCTTCCACAATTTCCAGAAACTGAGTAAGAGTTTTCAAAAAAACTAAAAATAGAAATGAGTATGCTAAACACCCCTCTTGTGTCAGTTTCTATGTTTCTGAAAATTGAAAACTAAAAAGTGCAACCATGCCAAATAGGGCCTAATAACTTGACCCTAGAAGCCTAAGATAATGGGAAAAGGGTTAACAATATATAGCACCCCCCCGCCCCCTGCTCACTTATGGCCCAGACCATGCATGTGGAGGGATAACTAAGGCTCTGCTTGGTATTACTTTTTCCCTATTTTTTGTTTTTATAAGTGAACACAAAATCCAATACAAAAAAAGGTGTTTGGTTCCTTTATTTTTTATTTTTATTTTTAAAAGTAACTTCCATAATTTATAGAAAAAGTGGAAGTGAAAATTTTTTACTTGCACTATTTTAAAAATAACTTTTTAAGCAATAAAATCAAATCAGGTCCCAGCTTCCATGATTTATTTCTCCCTTCGGTCCTCAATGAGTACTACCTCGTTGCCTCCACCTCGACATGCTTTCCAAGAAGGTCCTCCCTTTTCCCTCCCTCCCACCTCTTCCACCCCACGTGTTCCTCTATCCTCCGGTCCCTTGCCTCCTCCTGCCCCCTCCTCTCCCTCTTCTTCCTCCTTTGGCTCCTCCCTCACCTCAACACTGCCCCTCCCCTCAATGCCCCCACCGCCTCCTCACTCTTCGATGCCCTCACCCATGCTTGGACCTGGCAGAGAGCATGAGAAGGGTTCAGGAGATGATCCTGAGGTGACATTAGTGGAAGAGTTCCCTCCCCTCCCTCAATTTCAAAATAAAAAAGACAATAGTGACTACCAAATAAGTTTTCGTTGTCAAAAATTTAGAAAAAAAACTGTAACAAATTTCTTGTTTTAAAATTTTTTAAAAAGAAAAGTGACAGATCATAATCATATAGGGTCAAAAGAACTGGTACCATGATTCATACTGGTTAGATACTGATCTAGTACCATACTGTACCAATACACAGTGCACAGACTGGTACGGTATTGGTTTAGGATTTTTTAAAATTTTTAGTTTCTTATTTTTTGGTTTAAAGTTTTAAGGTCTGGAAATTTAGAATTAGGGTTTTGATGTTCTGTTTGTTATTATGTTTGAAGTTTTTCTTTCGTAGTGGTCCCGCCATATCATATGCCATATGTATTGCATGAAGTTAATAGATTAAAATCGGTAATTTGATAAACTATACTTTGAAAAGACATGTCAAATGAATATAAATTACAAAATAGATATAGTCCCCCATGGAGTGTCTATGCCACTTGTAGATGTCGGGATCTCGTTCATGATTAGGTTTAGAGACTTGACTCCAACCTAGATATTGTGCCCACTCCTACGTCTGTTAATCTCTTTGATCCAAATTGCCATCATAGTATTGATCCTCTGTTTGATACTAGGTTGGCGGTACCATCTTAAGGTAGATCAAAGAGCACATTGTGACATAATCTAAGGTTGTGGAGGCTAGCAGCCACTCGAATATGAAACCTTAGATAAAGGTATGCTTATAGGTTATATGCTAATTGCGCAGAATATGACTCAGTTTTATGATGATGATCCAGAGTATCCACCAGATCTTGAGAGATCTAGGATTTCCATTTTGCATGCTACATCATTAGCTATATCAGTGCCATGTCCCGAACCACCTCTCTAACCCCTTCTCTTGTATACTATTGTATCCTTGCAGGCTTTACATTGTGCGCTATGGATCATATCCTGCATGGCTGAGTGTAATAAGACTTTCCAATGAATAGGCTTATACCATGTGGTTGCAAGTCATGCACATCCCCTCCCTATCCTGTGTGTCCTTGGCCACCGGATCCATCATCACTTGAACTATCATTATTATCATTGCTTGTTTAGAGAAGCTCTAACAAAAAGAGAAAGTTCCTATCCAAAACAATAAAATAAATATGGTCAATTCTTGCTATCCGGAACAATAAAATAAAGGTGCTATCTGTGATAATTCACATGAGCTGGTGGTTCAACCAGCAGTGCAAGCAATTTTCTCATGTAATAACGGTTTTTCCTATGGCACAGTTTTGGCTATCCAGCATGTGGAATGACTGATTGATGGTTCAACCATTTCAACTGGCTGGTCTGATGGGGATTTTTAATCATTACATTAGACTTAGAACATGGCATCCTGGGAAGTTGTCCGTCATAATCCAGAGCAGTCACTTCTATCTGGCCTCATCGCTGTATAACTGGTTGCATTTATAGTTTTATCAAGTAATCTTAGATTTGGATCAGCTGTTAACTCTTGAAATACTGATCATTAGACTAGACCTGCATATTTTAGAGGGCATTATTTCCATAGGCAGCTTGCATTCATTTTGCGTGCATGTCCTTAAGTTGGATTTCTCTCTCTCTTTCCACCACTTCCATCAGTTCATCATTTAATCTTCTACTGTTGCAAACTTATAAGTTGCACTAAGCAGGTTTTATTTCTTTATTGCCCTTTGGGTTCAGAAAGGCAATTTTGGTGTAACCTATCTGTTTTATCCTTCAGTGCAAGCTTGTTACATATATCGTGAACTTCATAATGAATTTAGTTTGTATTAAAGTAAACAAATTGAAGGCTGTAATGGGCAAAGCTAAATATATGGCATTGAAGCCAACTAATTTGTTCTTCTGCTCCATCTGAAAAAATATTCTTATTATGCTTCCAGTTTACTTCCTCGAGCGACATACTAAAATCTTTCCTCTTTCCTCCATCTAAAGCAGTAATTAAGCACCAGAAAATATGCTCTCTTCAAAAATTTGGAATTAGTCCTTTCCTCTTGAACTGCATATTTAAACTCAACAATTTACTCTTTAGTAAATTTCTTGATATTCAGTAATCTAATTGTTCCCTTTTTATTGACAAAAATGGAAGGTCGGGTACTATTTTGTATTCTTGGATTTAATTGCTGACTGGCACAGTTGATACAACAAATTACATACTTGGCCAGTTCTTTCCTGGCACATGAAACTGGCATGATACTGGCTGTGTGCCAGTGCTTGGCATACCAGCAACCCCAATGCATCGCAAGTATTGCATGCGACAGCACAGTATGCATGCTAGTGCCAAGCTGGCCTGACAATGGCATACAACACCTTAATATTTGGTTGTATTACCGTCTTGTTTGACATTAGCAATGGTATAATTTCCATTATTCCTATGGTTGACATCTAATAATTCAGCATTCTGTCTGCTTATAATCCCTGCTTATATAAGTTCATATTGTTGATAGTATGAAAACATGCATTCTCCAGTTACATTTGTCATATTTTGGTTTCTGAAAATGCACATTGAAACAGCTCATTTTTACATTATGTTAGTATAGTTAGGGATATTCATTTCTTATGTTCCATATGTTTGAGGGTGTGGTAGAATTCATAGGTTTATAGTGTGACACAAAGATACTAGAAATTGTTGATCAAGATATATGATAAAAGTTCTTGTCATCACATAAGCTTTGTTACCATCAAATATCTGGTTGTTGCCATATTGTGTGGTCTGAGATGGTCATCAACAAGTATGTTTTATCTTAACCTTATGTTTAGGAACCTTTTAGTAAGGTGGCCGCATTGTTCATGGAAATTCATTCTTACTCCGATTACACTGCTCCATGCCTAGGCATTTCCCAGTTTTCTCCATGGAAATTTGTCAAAGAGCCTCTGTTATTATGAGTGAAGTATGCTCCTTGTTAAATTTCTCCATTTCAAGATTTTAAACATTTTCTTAAATGTCAACTGTATAAGCATTCCATATGTATATCAAATAGAGAATTTCTCGCATCTGAATACTTCTTAGGCTTGTTTGGATCTCCTTCCTGCCCTCTTGCCTGATTTGTCTTCTTTTCTTAATCCAGCTTCATGAAAATGTAATTAAAGATATCGAGACATTAAATTTTTAATCCTTAACATGAAATGGACATTTCTTTGTTTGTGCTAAATAATTTAACAAGTTGATCTTCTATTGTGTTTTCTTTAGGAGTTTAACTAGTTGAGCCTCCTTAATTCAGGAAAGGTGTTAGAATCTGTGTACATGATTATTCACTTTCTTATGTGTGGTTACAGTTTAGATATTACATGGAGACATGACATGAGTGTCAAATGTCAAGTGTCCAGAAGAGTTGTTGCACATGAGAATCTTCCAAAAATCAGACATCGGATGCATCCATATTATAAAGATATGTAGAAATAATGCATATAATGGTACTGCAACCTGTCTCTATCCAGTCTCGAGTTGATAACGGTACTGGGATGTGTTGGGATAGACTAGAATGACCATTAATGAGAACGATGAAGAAGAAAAAATTAAAAAATTACCCCAGATGCTAGGCTGTTCCAAGTGTTAGGACTTAGGATACCACATTCCACCATCTCAGTCTATCCCAAGATGTCTTGGTCCATGAGTGAATCAGTGTGCCAGGGGCCTCCTAGGTAATTGTTCTCTCGTTGGAACAGTATCACCGGCAGGACATGCTGGGATTCTCCAGGACATGAATTCTTGTGACAGAGTTAATAAAGTCTTTGCTTAATGTCATGCTATAGACTTAAAACTTCTAGATGTAAGTGCCAAAAGTTGAAATATAACTGTGAAGACAACATGTTCATTGATTTGAAGTGTCGAGGAGTGCCATGAACTGTCTGGTGTGTAGGTATCCGGGCACATAGAAAAACCCAAATTTTTAAGTGTTCGGGTAACATTGCCCAGATCCCATAATTTTCAAGTTCCTAATACTTTCACTCAAAATCAGATTTTATGTCTGGAAGCCTTTATTTAACAATTTCCATTCATTGAATATGGTAGTTTTGCTTGGTGAGAAAATAAGCAAGATGAGCTTTTAGTCAAACTAGTTTGGTTACTGTTCTTCTTGGCATTTCGCATTTCCCTGTCCTGGATATAAGTACAGTCTATCTTGTTCTATTTTTCCCTAATTTTGTAAGTCTATCTAAGGTAGGATTAATGAATTTTATCTAACTTTATGTCTACATTTAGTTTTTGCCTACTTGGATCTGATGCATCATTAGTTTCTACTTTCTAGAGACTGGGCACATCTTCCAGATTCTTGACTGCACATTTATTTCATGAGATATGGTATCTTTTTTTGCTATGGATTGTGGGGGATGCCCTAATATCCAATAGGTTGTCACATGCTCGGCACTTGATTATTTAAGTGCTCAGATTATGGGAGCATGCTTAATAAATCAAGGGAGCATAGAATATTGAGAAACCTAGTGCCTCGGTTGGGGATCCATGAAGGGTTTAAAAATCCAGGTTTCGCATGACTTAAGAATGGAGGGCTAATATGGCAGTTCGAAGACTGGTCCACTCTCCCCTCTCTCATTTCCTGAGTCTGTATGTCCATGTATCTTTCTCCTCTCTTTCCTGCATCTCTGTGTGTGTGCATGCATTTGATGGATGGATGGCCGTTTTTTAGTAAGTCGTAGTTATGTGCCAGCTTCTTGGCTACAATACATGATTAATGTTCTTAAGATGAAACCTTATGCGGCCACCACTTTAGTAGTTGACCAAGGATGCAAATTTCAATTTTTACCTAAATTTTTCCAGCAGAATTGGGGCTGTTAGAGCTGAAATTTGAACTTCTAATTTGATTTCTAAAAGGTTATATCAGATTTGATAAATCGATGACACTTTTTTTTGTATCAGTCTCCAAGCAGAAGTACTCGTCATAAGAAGGCCAAAAGAGAGTGGCGATGGAAAATGTGCGAAATGGCTAATCACCAAATGAAAAAGGCACTTGCTTTTTGAAATGATTCTTCGTTACTTAATTTGGTTATATTCGTCTGCAGGGTTCATTTTTTTTTAACAATTGCTTATGTTATACCTGATTATCTGATCAATTTTTAATGATCGATCTGGAATCCTTAGGATATGCAGATCCAGGTGCCAACAAATGACAGATGGAACATCAGCAAAATATCAGACAGTGGATGAGATCGCTAAAGCGGAGGATGAAATTGTTCCTATCATAGTTCGACCTGGTCACATTCGTTTTGAAACTTTAGGTATATTTCAGTTACCACTCTCCTGTGATCCCTCACTTCTCTTTCCGGATGCCTCAAACTTCATGATGTTGATGCCAATAAATTTAAATTTGCATCAAATGTAGTGACTACTTTTTCACTATAATATGAATTGTTTACATAGCATTATTTTTTAAAGTTCCTTGCCACTTATATATTAATGTATATAATATATGGTTGGTGTAAATATTTTTTTCCTTCTACATGGATTAAAGTATCCTATATTTTCTTTCCGAATTTGGCTGATCATTCGAATATGACATCTTGTATTGGGAATTTATGTTATTTTGGTTATTGTCATTTACAATACATCGCTATATGCTTCTCCCTTAATTTTATGATTTTCAGATATCTTTTTCTGGGCTTCGCACTTCAGTCCTAATTTATGACAATTAACAGGGAATCCTGTTTTCTTTGGTTTTCATGCTTATTATTTTTAGTAACTCACTTGGTCACCATATTGTATATCCCACTGCATTATGAGTAAGGGCCAGTAAACATGCTGTAGAAAATTGCAATAAATCATAAATGTTCATGCAGCTGTTTGATAACAGCAGATGATGATTGCAAGTGCGGGCATTACTTAATGGATGCATGAAAGAAGACATATAGATGTTAGTGTTCGTTTTATGAATCCCAAAAACATATATAAATATGGGCTTTGATATACAAGTTGCTTGCTTCCGAGGTTACATGTTTTTTAATAAATCAGGTTACTTGGCCCTGATGTGACTATACAGTCTTAATAGGCATCCAAGAATCTATTTTTTATTTTATTTTATTTCATTACTTGGGGTCATAATCATGGGAGCTAAATACACATTTTATGTGTGTGCTGTGCATGGGATAGTAAGAGGATTGTGATGAGTTGTATTGTTTGAGTCTTTGAGATGTGCTGTTGAGTAAAAAGGTATTCTCTCTCTCGTCTTCTTCTCTCTTTTTCCCTCTTTCTGTCTCTCGAGTGTCTTTGTTTACTACTATCTCTTCTATCTCTTTTCTTTCTTTTTTGATTCACCTGCAGAAATCGGCGGTGTGATTGTTCTCACACTTTTGACCTTAAAACTCTTTGAAACCCTCTTCCTAATACCAAACCCTATTCCCTAAACACTAGGAAGGACCTAGAAAGTCAACCTTTTTCCTTCAATCCACTAATTTGTGCATTTCTGCCTTATTTCCTGTGATAGGACAGCAAGCAGAAAAGGAGAAAAACTCTTTAACTTCCTAATTGTTAGGTCCATTGATGCATAAGCAGGCTGTCCCCTAAGTCATCCTGCATCGCTAGGTGGTTGGATGGTAGGTCCTTTGGATTTTCCTAATAATCAGAGATTTGCTGATTGCTCTTGGAAACAGAAAATAGGATCTTACATCTATATAAAACCCTCTGTTATTAGGGCCTCTTCAATGGTAAGGTTTAAGAAGATTGAGTCTTTGAATATTTGGAGCATGGTTTGCCATACCAGTACATAGCACCCCATTCTGGACATACTATACTGTATTTATACTAAATCAAGTTTGGGGTTGTACCGAGTTTTGATATATTGAACCGACCCTCGTATCGGATGTACTAATACTGTACCAACATGGTATGTGTACGAGATCAGTACCGAGACGACAAACCTTTTGAGTCATCAGCTAAACACAAGGGTGTTAAGTTTGACTCTTATAATTGTTAGTTGTCTTGAGTGAAATATTGAGACGCATGATGTTGTGTGGCTTCATTTGATTATCATGATTTCTTGAGAAATAGACAACTTGACTACTGTAGTAACATGTCCAATTCAAACAAATACATTTATCAATACCTAACAAGCATAATAGAGTCATGTTTTATTTTAATGGCGCTAATACAGGATTTCAGAATTCACCAAGTATAATGGGGTGGTGGATTTGGCCTCTTTTACCTCCTTTAAGAAATGATGCTGATGCCCTTAGGGAAGGAGAAAGGGGGTCACAAGTGACCTTGCATGTAAATAGAGGATAAGGTGACTTTTTACCTCAGGAAGAGCCAAGGAAGGAGTTTTCCTGTGGTCGTGGAGGTGTTGAGAATTAGTAGTGGGTTGTGGGCAAAGTAGCATAGGTTACTAATGGATTCGATGAAGGAGAGCTAAAGAATGAGGGGGGAGACAAGAGAATGGTGAAGATTACCACAAAGATAAAAATACATCAAAAATTTAAAATAAATTTAAAATGTCAAAAGTAAAAGCTGAACATGTAAGAGGCATTTGGAGGAGCACAAGGTGACTGATGGGCATCTTAAGTGCTAGCCTCAACAAGAAACAATCAAACTCCTACAGTCCTATGCAAGGTTCGTCGTCTCAGTATCGGATCCGTATTGGTGCCACATTAGCACAGTATCGGTACGACCATGGTCTGCCATACCGGTTCGTATTGGCCGGTACTTACCGGTCTGGCCTAAGACCGGTACCGAATCAGCGTGGAATCCGGTACCGGTAGTTTATTGTTGGAGAACCGGTACAGGATCGATCCAGGCCACCACCGGTATGCGGACCGGTACCGGTGCGGCGGACCTTGGGTACGACAAGGTCTCTCTTTTTTTTCCCCTTTCTGTCTCTCCAATATTCCTCTCCTTCTACCTCCCTCTCTCTCTTCCACCATCGAACAACAAGGTCTCTCCCTCCCTTCCTCTCCCTCTATCCCTCTCCCTCTCCCTCTCTTCCTCTTTGTCCGACTTGACATGACGGCCTATTGACCCTCTCCCTCCCTCCCTTCCTCTCTCTCTTTTTCTCTCTTCTCCCTCTTCAACTCTCCATGTTGGTACACCCCAAAAAGGCACAGTGTGGGTCCCCTCCAGTACCAGGGCGAATGTTTTAAAAATTTTTGAAAGAAATCAAAAAAGAAAAATCACATAATCTGCAATCGATCCACAACCCTGTCTAATTTAACCCTCATTAGGATTTATAACTCGATCCCAGTTTTGACAACTTTGGAAACAATGCTTGAAGCCCACCACCTAAAGCATCTGAATATCCTAGCAACCTAACAATGTGTGTGTATGTGTGTGTGAGAGAGAGAGGGAGGGTGGGGGTGCACCCAAAGGTGAGGTGTCACATTGGGTGCGAGAGGATGTGGTGTCACAGGGCTATTCATCAAATAAACTTAAGATACAGTTGTTTGCTTAATTTAATTATTTTAAAAAATAATATGAATGTGAACGAAAAAACACAAGTTGGAGAAAACATTTGTCTAGTAGCAGTCTAACAAGTAACAACATAATGGTATTAGTTTTGATCAAGTATAAACTCTTGCATGATATTCATCCAAAATTACTTTGAATGATAATATACAAGAATAACAATGGAAGTATCGGTCATGCTTCATATATAAAATCCTAATATAGAACTTTATGTGAAGTAATAATTATGGCTCATTTTTTAGAAAATCCTAGTAAAAGAGTAGGAAATGCACCATCTTGTGAATACGAGATGTTAAAAAGTTGCCATCTTTATACCTATCTATTGATCCCCTAATTCATTAGCATTTTACTTTCTAATTAATAATATCTCTATTTTTGTTTAAGATAATTTTACAAAAGATGTAACACAATATTCATGATTAATACAGAAAAATTCGGATGTGCATTCATGCATAAATTTTTAAGCAATCTAAAATTTCTGAATTTTCTCATAAAAGAGAATTAAAATATAATAATTTTATTTTAAAACAATTTATTCTCCAGTTTGGGGATTTCAATCTGTTGAGGAGCATCAACAGGAAAGAACATGAACTACTTCATAGAATTGTCAATGCAGTCTTTGAACTTTTTCTTCCAATGGATGGTGGACTAGCAGCTTGAGTAACAAAGCTGAGGAAGGAAGGATGCCCTAATGGTTCAAGGCTTCAATACTTCATCGTGGAAATAGGATGTCTTTTACCCAGCACAATCTTGACATTTGAGGACTTAAGGTGGATTTTCCAATGCTACTTTGTCAATAATCAGACAAAGCTTTGACTAATTCTGATTTGACTTTCTCTTAGAAAGAGTTAATCGAATATATTTGCATTTCTTCCTTTTGGTTCTTTGCATTTCACCACTCTGTCCGGACATTCCACTCACCTCTTTTCTGATAGCTGTTAGGATAGGAACCTCAAGCTAATGGATGCTGAATTTTATTCTTAACCACATCATTTGTTGAAACATGTGGAACCGAAACCTGAGAGACCGTTGTGGCTGGAATTTTTCTTTGTTTGCCGTCTCTGCCTTTCTAGTCAGGTATCACCTTGATATCTGGTCACAACTTTAATACCTGTTCAATCAAACATGGTTGATTAGAGATTTGGTGTAGACCGGCTTCTTTTTCTTGCTTTAGGGAAGAGGAACTTAAGAATTGGATCAAGGAAATCAAGTTAACTTGCCTTCACTAAATCTAAATTTGTATCATCTTTGGTCATGTGCTTGCACTAGAAGCTTGTAGTGAAAGCAAATTTGATCCACAAGATGAAAATAGATCTACCTTACATCCTACTTCTAAGATAAAAGGCGAAGAGAGACTCGTATGATGTAGATGTCGACGCCCCCCCCCCTCCCCCGTCCTTTCTTTCTTGACAGCATATACTTCATGAGTGTGTTCCTCCCTCCTTTGACAGCATCCTTCAGCATTTATAGAGAAAATATGGTTGTTTTCTCCAACAATAACTACCGCTGGGTGGTTATTTCCAGCGATAATCACCCCTTAGAGATGGTTCTGATGCAAGATCATTGGATAGTTGCCCGCATTCTATTTACCTGGGTAGTTTTCTCCAGGGAAACATCCTGCAAGTACCATTTTTTTGGACGGATACCACTTGCCAAGCTCAAAAAATGTCATTTGTCACTATCAGGTTTGTTGATTAGAACAGTTTATCAGTTGATAAGGAAGCTGCTTATCAATCAAGCATAAAAAATGATTGATGAATTGATTGCCAGTCAGCAATTACTGTAAAGTGTCTCTTGGGTAGCAAGGCATCTATTTATCCTAAACCTGTTTAAACTTACAAAAATTTATCAACCAGAAAAAAAAGATTCATGATTAGTCTATCTGATCTGGAATTTATTTGACTACAGATTCTGCTATTTTATGCTTATCAAGTTCTCAGACTTGTTTTTTCCCCTCTTGTTAGTTACAAGGAAGTTGGCCAACCAATAGGTCGTCGCTCACTCAACTAGTGCACTGATAGCTATTTGATGGCCTAGGTTAGCGATGGATTTCTCAAGCATGCGACTGTGTGGATTCTTTGGAATTGCCTCTTCATCGAGGACTCAAAATTCCTGAGTTATTGTTTTTCTTATAGTGATGATGTGATTAAATATAATGCTAAACTCGCAAACTACCCCTATGAAAAGGATTAAATGACTAAACTACGGGATTAAACTGAACGCTACACTAAACTACTCCCAGTAAGCTGATTAATGGATCAAGCTGATAACAAGCAACTAATCTACAACTAAATTATAAACTTCGAACACCAACTGACACTATTAGAAAAGATACCTTCCTTACTCAAATAACCAAGAGTACATGCATTGGTTGCCTTGCTAGGTAGCTGCAAGCTCCTCCCAATCACCATTGGAATAAACTACAGTGGAATGATCAACCAAATAGATGAATGATTACAAAGGAAACAAAAAACATGCTAATACAATATTTAAGAGCTCATGTCTTCTTGGGTGTGTTCTGATGCCCTTCCTGTTCTCTTTTCCTCTCTTTAAGGAGCGCATCCTCTCTCCTGATGGCGGTAGTTATCCTACAAATGGAACATGCTGTAGATGTGTGCCTCCTGTCCCATTAACGGCTGCTGCCTCCTACTACCAAAATACATAGTCATCCTTTGAGATCCATGTACACCTGTTTACCACTCACATGTTCCCAATGAATCCCCTTGTTTGTCCTTTTCTGGTGTTAGCCTCGAGGGTAGACACATGTCCTTATCTTGCCCTTACACATGGCTGAGCCCAATTAACCTATCAACAACTTGTTTTTAATGCTTTATAATCTGCCCGGTGACTGTTTGATTATAAGACATTGTTCTGTCTATTGCTGTCATTCATCATGTGATATTAATTGTTCAAGAAGACCAGTGCTTGACATATATATTCACGGAAATGCTTTCCAAAATAATTTGTGTGGTTTTCCAATAAAGATTTCTTGGATTTGAGAGAATAATTAAACTGCTTCTCAACTCATCTTGAGCACTATTTAGGTGAATACTTTCAAGGAGACATTGACTCAGTAATGAATCAGTGCCTTTAATACTTATTTTTAAGGAAAAATACATGCCATAAACATGTATTGGATAGAAGCTTCAAAAGCCCTTTTGTTTAGTACTTCCATGGACAATATGTCTAATCGTTTTTTAATGATATTTATTTCATATACCTGAGGACATCATTTGTTTTACAGATGCAGAGCAGAGCAAATTGCAATCAAATGGACCAGTGGTATGCTTCAATCCTTCTACTAATTATGTATTGTTTAGGCTTTCAATTTGTTCTTTATTTGATTTATTTTAAAGTTTTAAATCTCCTTGCTAGTTGATCTTAGTCATTAGTGAAGGTACAAAGTTTGATGGGCAATGTATCTTTATAGATTGGTCGTCATAGTTCTTGGTGCTGGAAAAGTCAGCTGGGATACCATAACTAGTGCAAGAAGATGGGTATCATTTTGCTGATACGGGTATTCTTCAAGATTTAGATACTAATATAGATGGAAAAGGAGACACTAAAGTTTTGAGGATTTTCCAAGTTATGGCAGGAAATAGGGTGTGCTGGATTTATTTATTTTTTTACGGTGGAAGCTAGAATGTTTTGGTTGAATTTCATATAAGTAGGATGCTGGAACCTATTTTTTCCAATTTATCACCTCTCAACATGCTCGTGCGGACCTATGACATTGTATTGTGCATATTTGGAGAACAGATTCACAAGCGAATATGTGATTTAAAAGAAAAATGGAAATACATAATAAGGAATTGAGAGCTTCTGATTGTCAATCCCATTCTGTTAGGAGGTGAAATAAAAGTAAATATTTGATGTATTAGTGACCATGAAACTCCATCTGAACATATATATTTATATTCTGATATTATTAATGAAAGAGTTTGCCGCTTCCTTCTTAATAAACAACTGATTTATGATGAACAACTTTAAATATCTATATATGAAAAAAGTAAAACAACTATGTCCAAAATCCTTTAAATTAATCAATTAATCTGCACTGGTTTGTGCTTGTGATTTATTCAATCATTCCACATACAATGTGCATTTTAATTGTTTTTTTTCTGTGTAACAACTGTTGTTTGAGTGCTACTTGGTTTTCCATTCTTCTTCGTGCTTCAGTATGTGTCCGCTTGTCACCTGGCATCGTTCCATCCATTTTTCTCTTGAACTTCCTGTATGAGTTTGAAGTGGTCTACCCCTTTCCTCTACTCCTGCTTTCCTCCAATTAAAGTTGCTCGTGCTACGTGACTTAAAGGATAACCTAATTATTGTAAGCACAAGTGTGGCGCATCCAAAGCAAGAAATGCAAGAAACTGCAGTGAAAACAGTGTAAGGGTCGACTCATGCTATTCATGAGTCGACTCCTGAAGAGCAAGGATCGACTCATGCTGTTAAAGAGTCGACCCCTGAAGAGCAAGGGTCGACTCATGCTGTTAAAGAGTCGACCCCTGGTCTATTCCAGATTTAGGTAGAGATGGAATTTGGTCTTCTACCTGCTTGAGACTCAAGTATTTGGATCTTGAGGGGGCTAACCATTATTGGGCTAGGTTTAGTCTCAAAGGGAGAGAGAGCATGCAAGTCATGGGTGTACATGGGCTTGAGTTGAGTGCTTTTTCACATGGTTTAGCCTAGGGGAGTTTTTTGGATTTGGGTCATGATTAACCATGTATATATACATTCACGTATTTTGTGTATGGATGGAATGAAATCAGATGATACTCTTTTCTCCCTGAAAATCATGTTCTCTTCTCTTCTCTTCCTCTCTTGCACGTAAGCCGCCATCCCTAAGAACCCTAGGCCATAAGGAAGAAGAGCCTATTTCCGCTCGGCTCTTGTTCTCCTCCACCATCAAAGAACCAGTGATCCACGCCTCTAGCAGCTAAGGAAAGTCTCCAGGTGTTATGGTTTGAGGCGGTTCATCTTCTCAAGATTGGGATCAGATCCGTTTGGTCTCCCACAATTGGTATCAGAGCCATAGGTTGCTGATTCGGTGGAGGAAAATCAAAATCTGTGGTAAGCTTTCAAAACAGAATTTTCTGCGTTCATTAAATCTCTGTTTGGTGTTATGGCTTCGGAAAATCTCAAAACAGATTTTGAGAAGGTTGATGGCAAGAAAAACTTCACCCTATGGCAGCAAAGGGTGAAGGATTTGCTGGTGCAACAGCGGATCTATAAGGTCTTGGTTTGGGAAAGACCGGAAAGGATCGGTTTGGAAGACTGGGAGGAGTTAGAAGAGACTGCTTTTAGCACGATTCGTATGTGCTTGGCTGATCGGGTGTTACCTGAGATTTGCTCAGAGACAACAGTCGGAGGGCTATGGGAGAGGTTAGAGAACACCTATATGGGAAAGAGTATGACTAATAAACTGTGGTTGAAGAAACAGTTGTATAGTCTGCGGATGCCAGAGGGAGGAGATCTGATTTCTCATATTCAGAAGTTTAATCAAGTTTGCTCGGAGGTCATGAGCCTTGATGTGAAGATTGAGGAAGAAGATAGGACCCTTCTACTGCTGTGTTCTCTCCCAGGATAATATGATGGGTTGATCACTATCCTGGTATATGGGAAAGACACCCTGAATTATGAAGAGGTGATTGGTGTTCTGCGATCTAATGAGCAAAGAGAGAAGATTTGCAAGGGGAGTTCTAACTCAGATGTTCTTGCTGTTAATGAGAGGCAAGGGAGGCCTCGGAAAAGGGTTAGAGAGAAGTCCAAGGGCAGATTTAAGTTTTGGGGCAAGCAGAAAGCTTGGAAGTGCTACAAGTGTCATCAGATTGGTCACATAAGGAGAAATTGTCCTTTGCTGAAATCTAAGAAGGAAAAGAACTCTTCCAAGGGTGGTTCGGCCAGTCATGGTGGTGCTCTTACATCTGAAGACAGTGGAGATGATATCCTGGTTGTTTTAGATGGTCACATGAAGAAAAGGCAGTCGGTGGACACTGGATTCAGCATGTTCGCATCACTACACTTCACATCGGGAGTGGTTCGATACTTATGAGAAAACCGATGGAGGGAGTGTGAGTTTAGGTGATGATCATCCTTGCAAGGTTGCTGGGGTAGGCACAATTAAAGTGAGGATGTATGATGGAGTCATCAGAACATTGACCAATGTCAAGCATGTCCCAGAGTTGAAGAACTTGATTTCATTGGGCTACTTAGAGAAGCACAGGTGTGCTTTTAGTAGCTAACCGGGCAGCGGCTGTTTGAGGATCGCCAAGAGGGCCTTGGTGGTGATGAAGGGCAAAAGGATGGCTAATAATCTCTATGAGATGGAAGGCTCAGTGGTGACGGATGGTGCAGAGGTGTTGGCGGCAGCACAGGAGAAGCAATTGGTCTACAAATTGTGGCACTATCAGATGGGTCACATGAGCGACAGGAGGCTCACGGAACTCGGCAAGAGAGGTCTGATTCCAGTAGTAGAAAAGAAAGGGAATGATATATGTGAGCTTTGCATTTATGGCAAACAGCATAGGATAAAGTTTGCCAACAGTTTCAAACGGAGTGAAGGCATTCTGGAGCTAGTTCACTCGGATATTTGGGGACCGGCACCTATTTCAGCTAGAGGTGGAGCAAGGTATTTTTTGACCTTTATTGATGACTTCTTCAGGAAGGTATGGGTCTATTTGATTAGGAAAAAATCAGAGGTGTTTGCCGGTTTAAATCCTGAAGGACTAAAGTTGAAAAGGAAACAGGACAGCCAGTGAGGTGTCTGAGGTCTGACAATGGAGGGGAGTACACAAGCTCTGAGTTCAGAAGGTACTATGAGGAGAATGGAATCAAACGCCATTTCATAGTGAGGATGACTCCCCAACAGAACGGTGTGGCTGAGAGGATGAACTGTACATTGATAGAGAAGGCCAGGAGTTTGAGGCTGCAGACATCACTTCCCAAAACTTTTTGGGGTGATGCGATAACTTTCTCTTATTTTCTTGTTAACAGGTCCCCCGATAGAAAGCTTGATGGAGACATTCCAGAGGACATCTAGAGTGGGAAGAAGGTGGAGCTTGGCCACCTAAAGGTATTCGGTTGCCCGGCCTATGCATTAGTGGAGGCAACCGAAAGAAGCAAACTTGATCCGAAATCGCAGAAGATGGTCTTCATCAGATATCCACAAGGGGTCAAGGGTTATTTGTTGTGGGATCCTCATTCACAGAAGTCCACCATCAGTAGGAATGTTATCTTTGATGAAGAGAGCATCCTGAAGAGGTTGGGAGCAGCACATGAAGCACACAAGGCTGGACAGGGCAGCAGTGGACAGCACTCACTAGCAGGTGATATTCTTTCAAATTCTACCTCGAAACATATTTTTTTTGAGATGGAATTTGGTAGGCATGTTCCCACACGTGTGGAGGACCAGCTAGGAGGGTCATCAGTCCAGGAAGAGGTGCAGGTAGAGCCACAGAGTTCCGGTTTGAGGAACCTTATCAGGAAAGTTGCACCGCACAGGCAAAAGCGCATCATCTTTAAGCATGTCAGGTATGGCATTGATGAGACCATCTCCTATGCTCTCATCGCTGCCGGTGGAGATCCAGAGATATTTGAAGATGCCATGGAGAGCTCAGAAAGGGAGTCATGGATTCAAGCCATAATGGAAGAGATGATGTCTCTGGAGAAGAACTGGATATGGCAGCTTGTGGATCTACCGGAAGGTGCTCGGGCCATTGGTTCTAAATGGGCTTTCACAAAGAAATAGGTGCCTTCAGAGCAAGGTGGAGTTAGGTACAAGGCAAGGCTAGTAACCAAGGGGTGAATTGGCAAGGCTAGTAGCCAAAGGGTATTCACAGAGAGAGGGAGTGGACTACACAGAGGTATTCTCTCTAGTTGTGCGGCATACTTCAATTCGGGTGTTGTTGTCTTTGATAGCACAGTATGATATGGAATTGGAGTAGATGGATGTGAAGACGACGTTCTTACATGGGAGCCTAGAGGAGAGGATATACATGCAGCAACCAACTGGTTTCAAGCAGTCGGGGTTGGAAGAAAAGGTATGTCTACTGAAGAGATCTCTCTATGGTTTGAAGCAGTCACCCCGACAGTGGTACAAGAGGTTTGATACCTTTGTTCTTAGTTTTGAATTTTCCATATGTGAGCATGATAATTGTGTCTATGTGAAGGATGTGGATGAGGAGAATGCTCTATATTTGCTTCTATATGTGGATGATATGCTCATTGCCAGCAGGAGTATCAATGCAGTGAATGAGCTGAAATCAGCATTGTCTGCTGAATTTGAGATGAAGGATTTGGGTCCTTCCAAGAAAATTCTTGGAATGGAGATTTGCAAAGATAGAAGCAAGGGTGTCCTCCACTTGTCATTGGGAGGATACATTCAGAAGGTCTTGATGAGGTTTGGGATGGATAAATCCAAACCGGTTGGAACACCGCTTGCAAGCCACATGTCTCTTTCGAAGTTGCAGTGCCTCCAGACAGATGAAGAGAAAGAGAACATGGATAGAGTTCCATATGCCAGTACCGTGGGCAGCGTGATGTATGCTATAGTGTGTTGCAGGCCAGACATAGCACATGCAGTGAGCTAGGAGAGCAAGTACATGGCAATCCCAAGGAAGGAGCATTGGCAGGCACTGAAGTGGATTTTGCGGTATCTACAAGAAACTCAGAAGCTTGGTCTGACTTTTGAGCAGCAAGATGGACATGGGAGGAACTCCAATGCCTCAAGAAAGTTTTCAGGTCCATTAGAAGGGTTTGTGGATGCAAATTTTGTAGGTGATCTGGATACAAGGAGGTCTACTACAGGTTATGTGTTCAGCATGTTTAGTGGACCGATTTTGTGGAGATCGATCCTTCAACCTATCACGGCCTTGTCCACCACAGAGGCCGAGTACATAGGGATCACAGAGGCTGCCAAGGAGGCTCTTTGGTTGAAGAGAATCATTCAGGAGATGGGGGTGAAGCAGAGTATAGTGGTGCTGCACAGTGACAGTCCGAGTGCTCTGCAATTGGTTCAGAATCCAATCTATCATACTCGCACGAAGCATATAGACGTAAGGTACCATAGGATCAGAGAGTTAGTGGAGGATGGTGAAGTGATGCTGGTGAAAGTTCATACGAAGAAGAACCAGTCGGATGCACTTACAAAGATTCTACCATTGGATAGTTTTCTCTCTTGTGTGGGATTGATGGGGTTGACGAACCAGGTGGATCTTGCAGAGGCTTTGGAGCACCATGGTAGAGATTGTGAGCACAAGTGTGGTGCATCCAAAGCAAGAAATCCAAGAACCTGCAATGGAAACAGTGTAAGGGTCGACTTATGCTGTTAAAAAGTTGACTCCTGAAGAGCAAGGGTCGACTCATGCTGTTAAAGAGTCGACTCCTGAAGAGCAAAGGTCGACTCATGCTATTAAAGAGTCGACTCCTAAAGAGCAAGGGTCGACTCATGCTATTAAAGGGTCAACCCCTGGTCTGTTCCAGATTTAGGTAGAGACAAAATTTGGTCTTCTACCTGCTTAAGACTCAAGTATTAGGGTCTTGAGGGGGCTAACTATTATTGGGCTAGGTTTAGGCTCAAAGGAAGAGAGAGCATGCAAGTCATGGGTGTATATGGGCTTGGGTTGAGTGCTTTCTCACGTGGTTCAGCTTAGGGAAGTTTTTGGATTTGGGTCATGATTAACTATGTATATATACACTCACGTATTTTGTGTATGGATGGAATAAAATCATATGAGACTCCTTTCTCCTGAAAAAAACATATTCTCTTCTCTTTTCTTCCTCTCATGCACGTAAGCCGCCGTCCCTAAGAACCCTAGGCCATAAGGAAGAAGAGCCTATTTCCGCTCGGCTCTTGTTCTCCTCCACCATCAAAGAGCCAATGATCCACGCCTCTAGCAGCCAAGGGAAGTCTCCAGGTGCTGTGGTTTGAGGCGGTTCATCTTCTTAAGATTGGGATCAGATCCGTAAGGTCTCCCACAACTCCATCAGCGAGTAGATATCAGCATGTTTACATTCGACTTCAAGAATATGAGTTGAAGATTATCTCTGATCAAGTAGCTACAATTTTTCTAGCAACTAAGATTTTTGAACTAGGAGATTGCTCAAGGGATCCTCAAGCTACAGTTACATCTGATTCGATACAATTATTGATAGAGCAAAGTGCAAAACTAGCATTGATTTAGCACTCTATCACCGATCTGAGTAAAAGGGTGGCTTCATTAGAAGAAAAGAATGATCGTAGCAGAATAGGTCAAGGTTCAAATGAAGACACTGTGCAAACTTCCGTACTTGCCCTGAAAGCTGGAAGACTCAGAGAAAGAATTGAGTTTGGAAACCAACAATTGGAAGAGGAGATTCAAAGCACCTCTACAACTGTTTTCTCCAAAGTGACGTCTCTCTTCAAGCCATAAGGAGAATAATTGGGCCACTTGGGACCACCTCCTCTATCCCTAGAGCCTCCACCTCTGCTAGACCCCTTGCACAAGCCAGTCAACCTTCTTCATCTAGACCTTTTTATTTCTTCACCAGTGCTAGACCTTCTAGTAGAATAAGGAATCGCCGAGCTGGTGGATCTTATAGCATGCCTACTCATCTTGATGTCTCATCTTCTTCTGATGAAGACTAGACATGTTTTCACGATCAATGTTTAAGCTTTTCTGTTGTTTTCAATTTGTCTCTATCTTATCTTGTACTGGAACTCTTTATATTAATGACATTTACAATTTTAGTTCATGTGATATGTGCTTATGATATGCCTTAATATTACAATCAATGAAAATCTATAGTTTAAGCATGTATCTGATTTTATAACTTGTCCCGATCCATCTGGTTATGTGATATGCGGCAATGAGTATCTTAGTCTAAATGTTTACATATTTCTCATGTTTATCCTACTTATTCTATGAACTCGTGCCCTACCTTATTGATAATGAAAAAAGGGGGAGAGAAAAAAATTGGGGGGGGGGGGGGG
>JAOXJJ010000002.1:5187214-5225581 GCA_025769935.1 Phoenix roebelenii | reverse complement strand
TAAGGACTTCATCACAATACACAGGAGTTCAATTTGAAGATGTAACACTTGTGATGAATAGAAAATTGCCAGAATAATTTTTTATTCATTTTAATAAAACATATACATAATCTAATTTCTTACAATTAAAAAATTGACTTTGGGACACAATTTCCAACACAAGTGTGGTGCATCTAAAGCAAAAAATGCAAGAAACTGCAGTGGAAACGGTGTAAGGGTTGACTCATGCTGTTAATGAGTCGACTCCTGAAGAGCAAGGGTCGGCTCATGTTGTTAAAGTGTCGACTCTTGAAAAGCAAGGGTCGACTCATGCTGTTAAAGAGTCGACCCCTGGTCTGTTTCAGATTTAGGTAGATACGGGATTTGGTCTTCTACCTACTTGAGACTCAAGTATTTGGGTCTTGAGGGGGCTAACCATTATTGGGCTAGGTTGAGGCTCAAAGGGAGAGAGAGCATGCAAGTCTTGGGTGTAGATGGGCTTGGGTTGAGTGCTTTCTCACGTGGTTTAGCCTAGGATAGTTTTTGGATTTGGGTCATGATAACCATGTATATATACACTCACATCTTTTGTGTATGTAGGGAATGAAATTAGATGATACTCCTTTCTTCCTGAAAACCCTATTCTCTTCTCTTCTCTTCCTCTCATGCACATAAGCCGCCGTCCCTAAGAACCCTGGGCCATAAGGAAGAAAAGCCTATTTTCGCTCGGCTCTTGTTCTCCTCCACCATCAAAGAACCAGTGATTCACGCCTCTAGCAGTGAAAGGAAGTCTCCAGGTGCTGTGGTTTGAGGCGGTTCATCTTCTTAAGATTGGGATCAGATCCGTAAGGTCTCCCCCAGTTGGTATCAGAGCCATTGGTTGCTGATTCGATGGAGGAAAATCAAAATCTGTGGTAAGCCTTCAAAACAGAATTTTCTGCATTCATTAAATCTCTATTTGGTGTTATGGCTTCGGAAAATCTCAAAGCAGTTTTTGAGAAGTTCGATGGCAAGGGAAACTTCACCCTATGGCAGCAAAGGGTGAAGGATTTGCTGGTGCAACAGCGGATCTATAAGGTCTTGGTTAGGAAAAGACCGGCAATGATCAGTTTGGAAGACTGGAAGAAATTAGAAGAGATTGCTTTTAGCATGATTCGTATGTTCTTGGATGATTAGGTGCTACCTGAGATTTGCTCAGAGACAATGGCCAGAGGGCTATGGAAGAGGTTAGAGAACACCTATATGGAAAAGAGTATGACTAATAAACTGTAGTTGAAGAAACAGTTGTATAGTCTGCGGATGCCAGAGGGAGGAGATCTGATTTCTCATATTCAGAAGTTCAATCAAGTTTGCTTGGAGGTTATGAGCCTTGATGTGAAGATTAAGGAAGAAGATAGGACCCTTCTACTACTGTGTTCTCTCCTAGGATTATATGATGGGTTGATCACTATCCTGATGTATGGGAAAGACACCTTGAATTATGAAGAGGTGATTGGTATTCTGTGATCTAATGAGCAAAATGAGAAGATTTGCAAGAGTAGTTCTAACTCCGAGGTTCTTGTTGTTAACGAGAGGCAAGGAAGGCCTCGAAAAAGGGTTAGAGAGAAGTCCAAGGGCGAATCTAAGTCTCGGGGCAAGCAGAAGGCTTGGAAGTACTACAAGTGTCATCAGATTGGTCACATAAGGAGAAATTGTCCTTTGCTGAAATCTAAGAAGGAAAAGAATTCTTCCAAGGGTGGTTCGGCCAGTCATGGTGGTGCTCTTACATCTGAAGACAGTGGAGATGATATCTTGGTTGTTTCAGATGGTCACATGAAGGAAGACAGTCGGTGGACATTGGATTCAGCATGTTCGCATCACTACACTTCACATCGGGAGTGGTTCGATACCTATGAGAAAACCGATGGAGGGAGTGTAAGTTTAGGTGATGATCATCCTTGCAAGGTTGCTAGGGTAGGCACTATTAAGGTGAGGACGTATCATGGAGTCATCAGAACATTGAGCAATGTCAAGCATGTCTCGGAGTTGAAGAAGAATCTGATTTCATTGGGCTATCTGAAGAAGCATGGGTGTGCTTTTGGTAGCCAACCGGACAGCGGCGGTTTGAGGATCACCAAGGGAGCCTTGGTAGTGATGAAGGGCAGAAGGATGGCCAATATTTTCTACGAGATGGAAGGCTCAGTTGTGACCGATGGTGCAGAGATGTTGGCAGCAACACAGGAGAAGCAGTTGGTCTACAAACTTTGGCACTATAGGATGGGTCACATGAGCGGCAAGGGGCTCACGAAACTCGGCAAGAGAGGTCTGATTCCAATAGTTGAAAAGGAAGGGAATGACATAGAGCCTTGCATTTATGGCAAACAACATAGTTTAAAGTTTGCCAACAGTTTCAAGCGGAGTGAAGGCGTTTTGCAGCTAGTTCACTCGGATGTTTGAGGACCGGCTTTCAGCTAGAGGTGGAGCGAGATATTTTTTGACCTTCATTGATGACTTCTCCAGGAAGGTATGGGTCTATCTGAATAGGAAAAAATCAGAGATGTTTGCCCAGTTTAAATCCTGAAGGGCTGAAGTTGAAAAGAAAACAGGGTAGCCAGTAAGGTGCTTGAGGTCTAACAATGGCAAGGAGTACTCAAGCTTTGAGTTCAAAAGGTACTGTGAGGATCATGGCATCAAACGCCATTTCACAATGAGGATGACTCCCCAACAGAACGGTGTGGCCGAGTGGATGAACCGTACATTGATAGAGAAGGCTAGGAGTTTGAGGCTGCAAACATCACTTCCCAAAACTTTTTGGGATGATGCGATAACTTTCTCTTATTTTTTTGTTAACAGGTCCCCCAATAGAAAGCTTGATGGAGGCATTCCAGAGGAGATCTGGAGTGGGAAGAAAGTGGAGCTTGGCTACCTAAAGGTATTTGGTTGCCCGGCCTACGCATTAGTGGAGGCAACTGAAAGAAGAAAACTTGATCCGAAATCGCCGAAGATGGTCTTTATCGGATTTCCACAAGGGATCAAGGGTTATTTGCTCTAGGATCCTCATTCACAGAAGTCCACCATCAGTAGAAATGTGATCTTTGATGAGGAGAGCATCCTGAAGAGGCCGGGAGTAGCAGATGAAGCGCACAAGGCTGGACAGGGCAGCAGTGGACAGCACTCACTACCAGGTGATATTCCTTCAAATTCTACCTCAAAATATGTTTCTTTTGAGATAGAATTCGGTAGGCATGTTCCCACACATGTGGAGGACCAGCTAGGAGGGCCATCGGTCCAGGAAGAGGTGCAGGTAGAGCCCCAGAGTTTTGGTTTGAGGGATCTTATCAGGGGAGTTGCACCGCACAAGCAAAAACGCATCATCTTCAAGCCTATCAGGTATGGCATTGATGAGACCATCTCCTATGCTCTCATCACTGCAAATGGATATCCAGAGACATTTGAAGAGGCCATGGAGAGCTCAGAAAGGGAATCATAGATTCAAGCCATGATGGAAGAGATGCAGTCTCTTGAGAAGAACAGGACATGGCAGCTTGTGGATCTACCGGAAGGTGCTCGGGCTATTGATTCTAAATGGGTTTTCGCAAAGAAAGAGGTGCCTTTAGAGCAAGGTGGAGTTAGGTACAAGGCAAGGCTAGTAGCCAAGGGGTATTCACAGAGAGAGGGAGTAGACTATATAGAGGTATTCTCTCCGGTAGTACGGCATACTTCAATTCGATTGTTGCTGTCTTTGGAAGCACAGTATGACATGAAATTGGAGCAGATGGATGTGAAGATAGCATTCTTACATGGAAGCCTAAAGGAGAGAATATACATGCAGCAACCAGCTAGTACAGGCAGCCGGGGTTGGAAGAAGAGGTGTGTCTACTGAAGAGATCTCTCTACGGTTTGAAGAAGTCACCCCGACAGTGGAATAAAAGGTTTGATACCTTTGTTCTTAGCCTTGGATTTTTCAGATGTGAGCATGATAATTGTGTCTATGTGAAGGATGTGGATGAGGAGAATGCTCTATATTTGCTTCTATATGTGGATGATATGCTCATTGCCAGCAGGAGTATCAATGCAGTGAATGAGCTGAAATCAGCATTGTCTGCTGAATTTGAGATGAAAGATTTGGATCCTTCCAAGAAAATTCTTGGAATGGAGATTTGCAGAGATAGAAGCAAGGGTGTCCACTTGTCATTGGGAGGATACATTTAGAAAGTCTTGATGAGGTTTGGGTAGGATAAATCTAAATCGGTTGGAACACCGCTTGCAAGCCACATGTCTCTTTCGAAGTTGCAGTGCTCCCAGACAGATAAAGAGAAAGAGTACATGGATAGAGTTCCATATGCCAGTGCCGTGGGCAGCGTGATGTTTGTTATGGTGTGTTGTAGGCCAGACATAGCACATGCAGTGAGCCAAGTGAGCAAGTACATGGCAAACTCGGGTAAGGAGCACTGGCAGGCCCTGAAGTGGATATTTCGGTATCTACAAGGAACTCGGAAGCTTAATCTGACTTTTGAGCAGCATGATGGACATGGGAGGAACTCTAATGCCTCAACTGAGTTTTCAGATCCATTGGAAGGGTTTGTGGATGCAAATTTTGCAGGTGACCTGGATACGAGGAGGTCTACTACAGGTTATGTGTTCAGCATGTTTAGTGGACCAATTTCGTGGAGATCGACCCTTCAACCTATCACGGCTTTGTCCAGCACAGAGGCCGAGTACATAGGGATCACAGAGGCTGCCAAGGAGGTTCTTTAGTTGAAGAGACTCATTCAGGAGATGGGGTGAAGCAGAGTACAGTGGTGTTGTACAGTGACAGTCAGAGTGCTCTGCAATTGGTTCAGAATCCAGTCTATCATGCTCGCACAAAGCATATAGACGTGAGGTACCACAGGATCAGAGAGTTAGTGGAGGATGGTGAAGTGATGCTGTTGAAAGTTCATACGAAGAACCAGTCGGATGCACTTACGAAGATTCTTCCACGGGACAGTTTTCTCTCTTGTGTGGGATTGATGGGGTTGGATGCGTGAATCAAGCCGAACCAGTGGTACCGGTTTGGTACCGGTCCGAACCGGTATCAGCGCTCACCGGTACGTCGGTACGGCAGACCTCGTTGGAGCAAGGTATTCTGAACCGGCCCGTACCGTCCGATTCAGCACATACCAAACCGGTACCAGCGCCGACTGGTCCGGTTCGGCTATACAAAATGGTTCTAGCTCCTACGAGGCCGAAACCAGCCGATATAAGGCCAAATCGGGACCGAGTTCAGTTTAATCTGTGGCATTTAATGCCACAACTTGTGGCATTTTAATGCCAAGCTTGGTTGTGGAATTCATTAATGCCACGACACACTGTGGTCTTTTTGGCCAGGTTGTGGCATTCAATGTCACGGTCTATGGCTGTAATGCCATGGCGCGCCGCGCGAGCACTGCGCGCGCGCTTTTTTGTCGGTTCGGATCAGTTCAAACCGGTCTAAACTAGTACCGGCACCGACCGGTATGCGGACCGGTACCGGTTCGGCGATATTTAGGTTGGAGAGATGCCCTTGGAAGGTAATCATTTATATGATCTATTTGATTGCCCTTTGAAGAGACTTCATTGCATAATATATAAAGACTCTTTGTAGGACATGAAAAATCAAAATAGTTCATGTCAAGAAGTGCATGTGATCCTTTCATACTGTTTCTTGTCAAACATTGATCTGGAAACTTAAGGCTGTATCAAGTTGGTAACTATATGATGTTTTACATTATCATTTATTCATATGCAGCACAGCTCTTGATATCTGCATGCTTTCTGGGAAGTGGATGGCTCATGTTTCTCACAACCTTACAATTGCATGAAATATGTGTCGGAATTGATGAAATTCAGTTTTTGTTTAAAAGTTCTTAATTGATTTAAACCCACATATGATTGCCAATCATTCTCATTTCTTAGTCGCATATGCCGTGCTCTTATGCTCCAGGAAACTCTGCAGTGGCATGGAACTACCAGCAAGAAGAAGGGGCAGAAGTGGGGCAGGGAGAAGACCTTAAGCAGGAAGAATGAGGATAATTCTTGTACTGGAGCATCTAATGAAAAAACTGTTGCAGAAGAAGAAAATGTAGATGGCCATATAGATTTTGAGAGCCTTTATCCTTTAACACGCCTTCCTCAGGTTTGCTTCCCTCGTATTCTTCTGGTGGTTCAAGTGTATAAAAGGACCATGATGATTTTTTTGGATGCTTTCTAAAAAACTTAAAAAGGAACAATTATTTATGTCTTGACGTGCATTTTTTACTATTCTGCCAGAAAGTTCTTTAGCACCAGTACATCGGCAAAAGTGTTGGATTTGAGTTTGTAAAATTATCTCTCTACATAAACAATTGGTACAATTGTAATATGTAATTTCAAAGAAGCCAAGCTGTGTCTATTCTGCACCTACTTTTTCCTTTTCTTCTGCCAAAGTTAATGCAGTTATTATTACGGCAGATTGAAATAACAACACTTGAATTTGTTGCAGGAAGGTGACGTGCTTGTGTATCGATTAGTTGAGTTATCATCATCATGGTGCCCTGAGCTTTCTCCTTTTCGAGTATGACTTATCTATATGTTGAAGAAAATTGATAGTCACATTAATTGTTGTTTTCATCCTTAAATATGTATATCACAACTTGGATTGGATAAAAATATTATCACATTGAGTCATTTAATGATTATTGTAATGCACTTGAGTAATGTCTGGGTTTGACTATTATTGTAGGTCGGAAAAGTTTCATCATATGATTCCGTATACAAGAAAATTGTTTTGGTAACTGTCCCAGAATTCCCACTTTTTTCCAATGAAAAGAATGGCATAGAGGAATCGGCACAGCAACCAGACGTTTCACATTACAGAGAAGATGGCTCTTTGGAGGTATCTGTTAAATTAGTGTTTGTGTACTTCTCCATGGAATTTTTGGTGACTGTTTATTTTTTCGGGAGTTGATTATGACAAAAGTTGATAACCACAACTGTTAAACCAGATCGAATATCCATCACTCCTTGATGTTCGTTTATTGAAGCCAAATGAGTCAAAAACAGAAAATGTACATACTCTTCAAGGCGAAAGGACCATGGCAGCAGCACCATTAAACAATTGGGAAGCCTCCTTGGCTAAAAATAATGCTGCAAAGTCAGTTACCCCTCTTGCAGGTATCTATCTACTAGAATTAGTTGAGTAACAGCACGGATTGGATATTTTCTTGCTTCATTATATGCTTAAAATGCTTTGCTTAAGTACAATCTGTTCTCTATAAATATGATGCTTCGTTATTTATATTCAAAACTCATGCATGACCTTGTTTTGTAGAAAGAAGACCTAATATGGGCTGGGAGCAATTTGAACAGGCTTTAACTGAGAAAAGGGCTGAGCTTCAGCAAAACAATGGTTGGGGTAGTTGGACCTCAAATAAAAACACCAGCACTACCTCATCGTCATGCAGATCTTTGAGGGGAAGTGCCCTAGGTCCAACTCTTGCATTATTAAGAGGAAAAGAGGCCAAGTATGCTAGCACAAGAAATGTTAAGGATGCTACTTCAAACAGGAAGTATGCAGGTTCAAATGGGAAGTACGCTAATTCAAAGGGCTACTATTCCGGTTCAACAAGTGGTAAGTACAGTGGCTCAACAAGAAGATGGTAAGCATGAGGGGTTTTATGTGGCAGGGTTTGCAAGTATGCTAATACAAAGATACTTTGTAGGTTATAGACTCGAGAGTATTTTGAACTTTTTTAAAATGAGGAGATCCATGTAATTACCCTGTAAAAAACTTGGCAATTTACAAAGTGCTGGTTTGCTTCTCAGCTCTTTCTTTAGTATCTTCTATGTCTCACAAGAAGTATTTGATTTGTGCTCAATCCTAATATCTGCATGTGGATGATGGTGGTCAGACTAATCAAAGGGGATGCCTTTACTCATGGATTCTCGAGAGAAATTGGATTCTCTATAATTTCTGTTTTTCTCCTGTCCTCTCCTATTAAATCACCTACTTCAGATTGAAGCAGGTCTCCCAATAGACTCTGGGAAACCCTCCAGATCATGTTGTACCCTGTCCAAAAATTTCCAACCAACATGGAAAGGAACAGGGCAATGATGGAAACAAGAAATGGAGAGGATCCATGCTCCTTAAAAAATTGTGGGTATGAAGAATGTATACTTGCTGCAGATTTGGAGTTATGACAATGGACTTCTCCTGATAAAAAAGCTGAGTGACATTGTCTACCCCTCGGGTTTATTAGATAGGACATGTAGTTACAGAGGGAATGACCGAGTTGCATCCTCCTACTTTTGATGGCCTTCTTGATAGCTTTACTGTGTTAATCCTTGATAAACAAGTAGGATGGATAGCTTGTTTCGAAATCCAACTGGGAGCTCATCTGTTGAATTTGAGGTCTTCAAGCTTTCTAAGATGGAAAAAACTGCTTGATTTTGCTTGAAGGCTGCAGTTATAATTGTAGTCACTTTTTTTATAGGTTTTTTCTTTATACATACCCTCTTAAATATTAAAATTTACCTGAATATTTTTTGAAAAATGATATTTGTATGTATATCCTTGGAAACACTTGTTTGTATGTATATCATTCTTTTTTTTCTTTTTTTCCTACATATCTACCCACACCATTTAACACCATTAAGAAATTAGCTTAAAATTTAAAATGACCAGAATACTCTTACTGGGCAGATATGCAATATATATATACATATAAGAGTATGCATACAAATAGTAATTTTGCGAGATTATTCATGCAATTTGGTTTATTTGGGAGGGTTTATATACAAAAATTTTAATTTTATTTTTGTCTATTCCAACTTGTTTTAACACTCGGATCAGTCTAGTACCTACTCTTCAATATTTTCTACAAAATATTGCTCAAAACAAGATAAATTCTCCAATTAGATAACAAAAAGGGTTATAGAAGTTCTTTCGCTAATCATGACATTATTTTACTTTATTTTCTTCATTTATAACAACCACTATATTTTATTTTGTCAAAAACTGGCTTGTAATATTTATTTGTACAGATGCATATATAAGGGCATATATCAGAATCTAGAAAGAGATTATAATTTCTCAAAGGCACACGATAGATTGCAATGATCATGTTTTCTTGTTACTGTTGTGCTTATGGGTGGAAGAACAACATCAATTATCTCTAAGCAAAATTATTGAAGGATTTCAGAACTCTTCAGATTTACTAACAACCTCCATGGTCATGTGGTAGAAGACCATCCTTTATATTGTATACGTTAAGTCATTTTTCTTTGGAGCTTCAATTTCTAGAAGAAGAAAAGATCTAGTGTATGGGGTCAATTTTGTCACAACAATTTTAAATTAGCAATCAACTTGCACATGAGAAATTTCTAGCTCTAAAAGAAAAACATAGCAAATCTCATACATTAAAATGTAAATGTTGCAAATCTCTCACAATGCTTTTCTTTAAATAATCCATAAAGTTAAAGGCGGGACCTAACCATTTTCATGTTTAAAAGGATATAAAGAAGGAAGAACTGCGGCGACATTGAGAGGAACTTAGATTCCGACGGCAAGAACTTTGACGAACAAAAGAAAGGGAGAAGGGCTGCCTACAACAAAGAAAGGAGTTGAGAGGATGGATTTGATTTCGAATGGAGGAGTGAAAGAGAGGGATCCAGAGAGATCAGAAAATTTCTCAGAAAAAGTAAAGCTATTAGTTTCCGGTGAGAACCGTTAAGCTTTTGAGGTAAAAAAATAATTTCATAATTTTAATTAATATTTAATTTAAATAAATATAATTTTGAGTGATCACGTCAGTTGAATCACTATATCAAAGGTATTCAAAGGTATTTATGCAAAAATTTAAAAATTGTTTTGCGTGTATACCCTCCTAAATATATGAAATTGTATGAATATTTTTATAAAATTGATATTTGCATGTATACCCTTATAAATGTTTCTTTTTGTGTATTTATCCGTTAAGAGTATTTCAGTCATTTCAATTTTAAACCGCTAACTTCTTAACGGCGTTAAATGGCATAGGTGCATATACAAAAAGAAAAAAAGAAAAAAGAAAGGTATACATACAAAACAAGTGTCTTATAATGATATATATACAAATATCAATTTTGTGATGGTATTTATGCAAATTTCAATATTTAGGAGGGTATGTATGTAAAAAATTCTTTTTTGTATATAGTATTTTCTCTAGATATTGATAAAGATGAAGATCTAAAGAAGGTTTGTAGAACTTTTAGACTCCTTGGTTCTCATAAAATGAAAAAGAAAAAAAAAAGATAAAGTAAAAGAAAAGAAACCAAGAAGGGAAAAAATTCTCATGTTTGATGGAAGTAATGAAATTGCAGCGGAAGTTGTTAACAAGAAGTGGTTATAAAATATGATTATGTTATATCGAAAGACTTGCCTTTGTTGTTCTTTTCTTTCTTTTTGACAATCGGTGGGTGCCTAATTTATTGAGGTAAATAATGTTAAAGTGGTGTTGACCAGTCTTGAACTGAGGGTGCCAGTGATACCTCCCATCAATTTGATGAACTTTTGGTACTCACTCTTCTCGTTCTTTTTCTTATTTTTTCCGATTCAAAGAATATCTCTAATCTGTTAAAATTTAAAATATTTTGTAATAGTCTTAATTAGATTTCTTTTCTAAAAGTTTTGAACATATGCTGGATTTCCATAAAACAACAGATCCTAACATTGACTTTGGAAACAGCGAATAGAAAAAAAAAAAAGGAAAAAGAAGAAGAAGCTAGTCATGAGTTAATTATTTTGAAGTCTTTTTAGAATTTAGACTTTAGTTAAATTATTCCAAATCTAAGATCTTTACTAGCCATTGGCATTTCTCTGCGTATTATAACTAGCAAGTAGATGATGATGATAGAAAAGCTTTAACATTCATGTATGGGAATATAAGGGCCAATTATTATATAACTATAGAAATTATAAGATATTTGTTTCTGTTGTATTTTAAGGTGGACCAGCTAAAACTGGTAAGGGAAAGGATTGGTTCTCTTAGAAACTGGTTTGTAATAGGAGTTTGCATTAAGCCTAAGTGAGATTCTCATTTATCACATTAGTCCAAGGCTAACAAATTATATTAGAATGATGAATTGAAGCATGTCAATTCTCTCATCCTTGAACCCACTTATTTCCACACTATCTGAATGATACAACAGTATCTTTTTTTTTTTATTTTTCATAATATCGGATTACATAACAGCCCTGAAAATTTTGACACTCCATCTACGCTGTTATCTCTTAGGCATTAATTTTAGTTAAATATTTTATAGTTTAGTTGCATTGCATATGCATTTTTTTTGGATATAGTGATCCTTATACCCTAATAGTAACTATGTCTTTAACATTAATTAAATATCATTAATTATAACATCTTTATTAATGTCATTAGTCATTGCTTACTATATAGAACAATTAACTTAAAATTCTTTCGCTATAGACCTATAATTGAGACTATTTCTAAAAAATAATTGGAGTTAGAAAACACTTAAAATCTCTCTCAAGTATTGACTAATATACTCACCTGACTTAATATCAAGAACTAGAAAGAATATGCTCATTTATTGGATACATATAAAATTATTAGTTTGGGAACTAATAGAGTTATAGTTTTTCTGGTTATAGTTTCTTGCCTCTAGTCAAAACTAAAGTGGATAGTTATGTTTGAGAAACACTTAGTTAAGAGTCCAACTCCAACTCTTCATTACACTCTGCAGTTTTTCACTCCAATGTGTTGGCCTATCTCTAAGCATGTACAAAATATGTACTAAAAAATGAAAATTTAATGATAATTAGGAACATTTAGAAAATTAGTTTACCTGACTTGCCATGAGGTTTTGGCTGGGGTGAAGTACTTCCGCCTCCTAGCTTGCTAATGTATAATTTTTACAACTACAGGTTCTCTAGATTTTGCAAAGTATAATTAATGAATGGCTCCTATTATTCAGTAATGGAGCATTGAGTTCTTCATTCACCAGGTTATCATTGAATTGATGATCGATAAGAAAAAAATAAAAAGATGAAAGATAAAAATTTAATAATGGTCAAGAAATATTTACAAAAAGTAGATTAGTTGACTAGCTACATGATTTTGGCTAGAACTTCCACCTTCTAGACCTATGTATGCATGGTTATAATGCTTTTGACTCCTGTTCTGTAACCATTAGCTATTGTGAACTTAGTATTTGTTAATCTGATATCATAAAATTGCAACAAATTAATTTATAGCTAGCAAAATAATAATGATAAAAGTTATAACCAATAAAATAATTAAAAAAAGGTAGATGGAGATGTTAATTAGCATATCATAAAATTGAAAGTTCATACAATAGAAATTCCAAATAGGAAATCCAAATACATAATAGTGAAATAGCTCTTGTACATAAGCACCATATTTATGATTAATAAAAGATTGAAATGAATGCATGTAGACCAAAGATTTTTCAAAAGAAGCATATAAAAGAAAGAAAAGACTATCTATAACCAGAGCCCCTGGAATAAAAATGCATTTACAACTTAAAAATAAAAATTTCAACAGCCTAATATTAAATATTGATCCTCTTGTAGCTTATTTATTATTCCCATCTGGATTTTATTTTTAGATTTAGAACCATATTGCATAGACAATATTTTAATTTTCTCAAATATCTCAAAAAACTCCAAGTGTATGTGACAATTGCTCAATTTTATTAAACAAGAAAAAACATAAACATCAAAATGATCAAGAAAAATTATTAGGAAAAAAAAGAATTTATTTGACGAGAGTAGAACATGGTTATTTAGGCTCGCTTTAAAATAAAAATACTTAATTTTTTAACTTTTTAAACGATGCAATGCATCAAGAATATCACACCTTATGGTATAGAGCATGTTTATGTTATCCAGCAAATGTGGGAGTTCCTTTTTAATATTAGTTCAAACAAATATTATTTGCGATTAGAAAATTTTCAAATTTGTATAATAATGTAATTAGTAAAGTAATTTCTTGTTAACAAGTAGCTCATTTTTTTTAGATAGTCAAGTAAATAACTAGTAAGTAAATAATAATAATTATAATTTATGTTAATAAGTAGTGAAATTATTTTTGTTTGCATTAAAAAAATAATAATTATAATGATGATGAAGAAGAAAAAAGAAGAAGAAGATGATGACATGATGATAAAGCTTGGACATTCAATTCTGGGATATTAAGGGCCAATTATTATATAAATAAAGAAATAAGAGTTGTTTGCGGTGAAAAAACCAGGAGTTTAGAACAAGAGAACTCGTCCCCCGATTCGCCCTCCCCAAAACCAAAATCCACCGTCTTACCTTTCGATTCCTTCTCGTCCTCGAACCCCCTGGATTCCGTCCTCGGCCGATCGACGGCGCTCCGATCGTCCCGCAAGGGCATCTCCGATCCTCGGATCTCTGGTGGTTCGTTCTTATCTCGGGTTAGTTTCTATTCCCCTTCCCCATTGTTTTCTTTCGCCCGCCCACGAAGAGGAAAATTCTTTGCGTCTAGAAAGTGTGGAGACTCCTCACACTGCTAACCTAAAGCACGTTAGGTCAGATTGGTAAGTTTGATCTGAATGGTATATCAAGACAGCAATCTGAGTTATTAGTTTGATCTTTGGATTTTTTTTTCCCCAAGTAACCGCCTTGGTAAAAGAAAATTGTTCGATATAAATTAATAACGAAAATGAAGTGGTATAAGCATGGCAAACGATGTCTAGCATGATCATCAGCAATAACGTGATGGGTTAACAAAGCATTTGAATGCGAATGGTTATATATTTTGCAGAAAATTTAACACGTTGATAGAAAAAGGAATGACAACTTGTAATCAAGCCCGTCAATTTTGAATACTTGAAGCAGATGACGAAAATGAATTTTCTATAAAGATTGTTTAAAAAAAAGGCACTTTGAATAAGAGTTTTGAATATATTGTTGGATTGAAAAGGATATAGATTTTAGAAGAAATTATCATCATGTGTTATCATCTGCATTGGCTTGGTGAAAAAAGTCTGTTGGCTATAAAGCAAGATAGCATAACATGTAGTAATAAACTAAATAAAGATCATAGGAAAGATTACCTTGCAAAAGTAGGCAATTATGATGATCCCATGCGTCTCAATTAGTTCAAGCTACATAATCTTAAGAGCTGAATAAATTTGAAATAGAAAATTTGTTAAGCATGCAACGAAAATTGAAAATGCTCTTTGTAAGTTTTGAAAGAATAATTTTTGATGAAAGGAACTGGAATCACTAGACCTTGAAGAATTTTTGAAGATGTGAAGAAGCAATCTTGTTCTTAGAGGCACTGTCAAAATAGAAGGCATATAGGAAATCTAGCTGTGTTGACAGAACAGCCAAATTTGGAATTTATTTTTGCAAGTCCTTGAATTTGTCAGAAGTATGAGGTCCTTAGAGTTCTATAAAAGAGGGTGCTTTGATAGTGTCATGAAAAATAATTAAGTTCTTTAACTATAAGTGAGGTCAAGAAAGGATGTGCAACTAATATTGTTGTCATCATTTTAGTGTACACGATATAGTTCTTTATAATAAGAGGGTTAGGTTACTATATGGTAAGTTACATAATGCTTATAAAAACAAATGACTATAGATATGCATCAAACATACATGAGACATGCAATTAATTTAGAAGGTGTGATGCAATATTCCTTTTATTATTGTTATTATTATTTTGAAATACAAAACAGGGAAAGGCAGCTTGGAGCATTCCTACAAAGGAAGAGGATGGAGATAAAAAAGAAAGGGAACAAAGATAAAGTCATCATGGTTTCTTTGACCTTTTTGTAGTCATGGTCTGAGACAATTATAGGTTATTATAACAAAGTAACAATTTCTTCTCCAAGAAAAAACTATATAAATTTTTCTAAGAAATTCATAAAACTTAACTTCCAAATTATTTTATTGATATGTTGCAACAATCAATTAGCCAATATAGCATCAAAAGGTGATGTGATGCGTACTTTATATGTTAGTATTATCAATTTATACTTAAATTAGAATAATTATATGAATAGTGACATAGTCAAATAATGTGTGATATGGCTAAGCCTTTATGTCAGCATTAATGATAATATGGTGATTCTAATAGGAGGGCTCCAAAATGTAAAAATGGCTATATGATAATTATTACCTGAAACTATTGTATTATGGGCAAATATTTTATTTTAATTTAATTGGTAAATTTACATTGATATTTTATAAATATTAGTTCTAAAAAAATGTGAATGATTCTTGAGCTGATATAAACCTTGTAATGCACTTAGGTGAAAAACAATAACACATTTTCACTATTGTCCAGCTGCTATGTTAATCTTCTGTAGTTTTCATGTGGCACTCACTTTCTGGTCAGTTATTCAATACATACTACATGTAAAGCATAGCAAATGGGCCTTTCTAAAAGAAAAGATTTTTAAATTTTTATATGTTTTAATATGGTAAATCTGGGCTGTCAAATTTTGAGCTCTTCCTAAGGAGCAATGAGAGAGTAAAAAGTGCGTCAGAAATAAACTTTTCTAAATAGCTACCCGCCGAAAGGAATACAGACAAGCATTGAACCGTAAAGTGGTTCGACCGATAGGGGATAAGGAGACATTCATCTGTATTGTCAGAACAGATCAACGAAGGCATATCGGAATGCCAGAATATTGAAGGTATAGGGTTTTTTTTTGTATATACCCCTTAAATGATCTTGTTTTGCGACAATAACCCTCCAGTTTGTTTTTTTACTAATGGTGTTAATAAGTAACCCTTTTTAGCTAAAAGACAATATTACCCTTTTGCATCAATACCCCAAAAGATTTAACATTTGGTTGATACTGTCTAGTGTTATATTTTTGTATAATTTTTGCAAAAATATTAATTAAAAGGGTAATATTGTCCAGCCAAAAATTAATGAGAGGGGCATTGTTGTAAAAACAAGATGATTTGAGGGGTATATATGCAAATAGTGTTTTTCAAAGGATAAATATGCAATAAATAATATTTACAAGGCTATATGCAAAAAACCTAAATATTGCTTATTGCAATGACTAGAAACTAAAATGAGTCATCATAACACTATTACAAGTTATCATTTAGGAAAAAAAATCTAAAACAGATATTTATTTTTTTAAATGATGTATTGTAACAATCATTAGTAGCTACCAACAACATACAATGGTTTGTAATAATAAAATATAGCTAAGTGAAAGAATCCACGTTTAATTTGAGTGCCTCCCTTAAGTTTGCTTCTCCTGCGAGTGTTGGTGGCCCCACATCTTTGTGGCTTGCCTTACGGTTTCTTATAAAGGGGTATGCACGAGGTTTAAGTGCCAGCAAGTGGACTGCTGACTTGTGCATAAAGGACCTTGTGCAAGTGCCATGCAAGGCTGGCATAAAGGAATTTTGCTGTCTATGACATAGAACTCCCGTTTTCTGAAATTTGCAACCAAACCTTGAAGAGAACCTAATTCCGTTGGAACATAAGTTACGTTTGAGCACTGTTTTCTATCATTTTAAAGTGGATCAAACCGAAGTGCCCTGAGAAACTGTAAATCCAATATTCAGCCATTAATTGCTGTTGACAACTCAGTTATCTGTATTGATCCTTTTTATTATTTATTTGTGTATTAGGGTTCGTTAACTTGCAAAGGACTTGGTACTCAAAGGTCATGGAGAAAGACAATAACAAGGAGAACAAATACAGCATTATCATCCCTACATACAATGAGCGCCTTAACGTCGCCCTCATAATCTACCTTATCTTCAAGCATCTCAAGTGCACCCTTCACTCTTACACTCAGTTACTAAATACGGTCTCCAATTCGTTGCTTCATATATTATAACTTTCCAAATAAAAAATTTGCCATGTGATCTGGTTATTAGAGTGGAAGTAATAAATGATTATTACTGTCCCATTTTTATTAGAGTTTTTCTTTATTTAGTGTGATTGGTGGTATAAGTATGCTAATTATCAAGTGCTTGGTTGTCTGTGATGAATGAAGTTATAATACCTTTTCATTGATCCATAATTGTGTGGTTTATCTCTTCTCATATTCGCCATAATATTTATAAATTTTCTGTTTCAGTCTCATCTTCTAGTTGTACAATGGAACCACATTTTGACTATTTGGTGTTATATTGTTTTATGAGTAATGACATTGAACTCTTACATGTTTGGATTTCCTTTGTGCCATGAACTTTATATGCAAAATGCTTAAACTTTAGTTTATTACGGCAAATTATGTAAAAATATCAGATTGTTTTTATATTTAGACTCCTTTATCCTTCCAGATAGTGTATTTCTATGCTTTTGAAATTGTGAGTTAAATTGAAAACTGTTGGGGGTGGGGTGGTTGGATAGATAATTAATAATGTCATACCATGAGGAAGGTGGATTATGTGTTATACAAGTAGAATATGTGATGCATTCAGAGAGTTGATCTACCATCAAATCTAATAGACATGAAAGAAAATGCTCTGATTTTCTATTGTACTTAACAGATTTGAGCTACAACCTTCGTCTTTTTGGACAAAATTTGGTTTGTTTCATTTGTTTTCCTTTCTGAGTACATCAGCTACCGTGGCATACATCGTGTTAATAGTTATCTCCACTTTTCTTGGGACTTGGACTTTGGGAATATAGAAGAGCTTTGGTAAATAACCTTGAATGGCATCGTTTGGCCAGAGATGGAGATGTTTTATTGGAGTTCAACCTTGTGTAAATCAATAAGAGTGCTGATAGCTTGTTTTGAGAAAGTCAAGAGATGATGATGCGTCCAACTTTGGTGGCTGATGTGGAAGTTGCTACAAACCCAATAAATGGTGCTTGTGTGAAACCCTTGATGGCCTTAGGGGATAATGATGATGCCTAGAGTAATGTGTAGGATAAGAGCTGAATTTGATGTCAGTCATGAAACATTGTGTTTGATATGCTTTTGTTCAAGGATTTAAGTCCCAATGGTACTGGCATGTCTTGCCATTATTGTACCGTTCAGGTGGGAGATCAGTACCTGAAATAGTTGGAAGACATGGGTTCTATTGAACTGGGACGTCTTGGCCATCCTAGTTGGTATCAGTCGGGACGAACCAGGACAATTGTATATCAACACTTGGTATGTCTTGATGCCCCTAGGAATGTTATTTTTTTTAATTTCCTCTTTAATCTTGTTGTTAATGAGTGTTTTGACCTGTCCCTGTCTGTCTTGACCCATCCTAGTTCCTCTTCTTGGGCTTTAATCTAGCTTGATCTTTCCATTCAATTAGGTTTTGTTTCAATTATGTTTGCCGGAAGTGGAAACCAATGTAGGCTGGCTTGTGTGCCCAAGAGATCAGTCAGTGATTTTCTTTATATAAGTTCTAATTAAACTCAAAGCAGGCTGCAGTTAAGTGGCCAGCCAGTCCATCTAAGTTTTTTCTTAATAATTGGTTTCTTTTGGGCTTATTTTGAGTCTAAGAGTCCTAGGTGGGATAGGAAGGGTGGCTTGTCTGGTCTGTTGCATGGATATATACGCTTGATATTAGTGAAATCTTCGTGTATGAAGCACTTTTTAGTGAAATAAAAAACATTGTAGGCCCCTTTTCTCCCTTCCTTTTCTTCCTCTAACTCTTATTTGTAATTCTCCTTTATTTATCCTCTTCCTCTCTAACTTTATTCTTCATAAACTCTTCCACTTACCTCCTTTCTACAGTCTTATGTACACTTTCTTATTCCGTTTTGCAATAAAATGTAGTCATATACAGCTCGTATCTAATTTCATTTCAGAAGCAGTTTGGCAGTGATAGCCGTAAGAAGGGGGCTGTTCACCCTGGCTTTTAGTCAGATCAGTCCCCGATCTATCCTTTTTGTGGTTCAAATCTTCAAGGAATGATGTCCTGAAATAATCTAGGTTACGTGTAGAAAGTTCCAACTCCCTCATTGGCATCAATGAAAGCTTGTAGAGTACCATGTAAATGATTTCAAATGATTGGAATTTTTTCTATAAGAATCCTTTTTGAAGAGCTTTAAGTTTTTGACCTGTGGCTTCCTGATATGTGGTAAGGTGTGACAGATAATGAATAAGATGCTGATCACCATCATTTATTTTTGCTCCTTTTATGGTAAACTTAATTATGCCACTCCTATTACATTCATATTAACTGAATCCAGCTGATAGAGGGGACTGAAATAATTCATATTGCCATTACTTAAACAAACTTGCTCTATTAATTTGTTAAACTAATGCTTTATAAAAAATGCCAAGTATTAGTGCACATTTGTTCAACCCTCGCAAATCTTTTTCTTCTTTTCTTTTTTTGTTCCATTTAATCATTAACGTAAGAAAAATAGGAGAATGTTGTTCAAGATCTAAAAAATGATCAGATAAAGATCCATTCCTTCACAGAATTTTAACTGTACGTCCATTATGGGTCTGAAAATGTGAGAATAAATGAATCCTGAAAATAACTTCAGTTTGTGCTTGTCATTTTAGATTGACATTATGTCAGCTTGAAAGATTCATCTAAATTTTAAAATAACTGGTGAGTAGTGCTAAAATTAAATAATGAAATAATCTTTATTATTAAATCCTGAAAACAAAATGCACACATGCATGTGAATGTAGGTATTCATATGATGGTGGTGTGGTTACTAGCTTGAACATTCAATTATTTTGTCAGGTCAATTCCCTTTAGGCATGGATTTATAGTTAGACTTCATCTCCAAAATTTTTCTAGATTATTAGGTTCAGGATTGAATTAAAAGCCCATTTCCATATTTATTTATAGTTCTAGTCTTAGTAGCCTTGAGGACTTTTTAGGCCATTATAGTTTGTCATGTAAGCTTTTGGGGCATCTTAACCAGGCGAATCTTTTGCAAGTGTTAAACTACAATTTTGCAGTCTATTTTGGCCAAGTTACCTTCCTTGAGCAATTCTACATTGACTATAGAAGAGTTTCTTTATAGGTAATTAGATAGTTTTCCTTGTAACATATTTTTTCAATATATAATTCTGTCAGATTTAATTGTTCGTATTATGTTTCTGAGGTAATATTTGTAAACCAAACAAAAGCATGAGTTATGCATTTTTGAGTGTTAGTATTGTTAGAACTTAGAATGAATATTTTTATTGCAAGAGAGTTGTATTGTTTCCATAACAAGGTTCCATCAGCTTGATTGGTAAGACTCTGATTATCATCTTGAGTTTGCAACTTATCTGGTTACCTGTTCCAGTGCCATGTGTATGAAGACATAAGATCGGACACCTTAGATTATCGTCATTCTTTGACATTAATCTTGTTAGGAGGGGAATTTCTCTTTGATTGTGTTCCATTACTTCACGGCTGTCATTATATTTATGCTTTTAGAACTAATATTGGCATTCCATCCTTCCTGTGTTTGATGCAGGGATGTTGATTTTGAAGTCATTGTTGTGGATGATGGAAGTCCTGATGGAACTCAAGACGTTGTTAAACAATTGCAGCAAGTATATGGGGAAGATCGCATTGTAAATTCCTACATTTATTATTTGTGCTCAAAAGATTTGATCTTTGTTTTAAATATATTGAACTTTTTTGCTGGTTTTATTGCCTCCTCCCATACCTAAACATTTCATTTCTTTGATAATGCCAGCTATTAAGAGCAAGACCAAGGAAGCTTGGCTTAGGTAAATATCTAGAATTTTCAACAAGGAAATAAAAAAAATTAGTCCCTGATGCAGAACGCTGTTCCAGGAACTGCTTATTTTCATGGGCTGAAACATGCATCTGGAGAGTTTGTTATAATTATGGATGCTGATCTTTCCCACCATGTATGAGTTTTTTATTTTTTTTTCTTTCTTGTTTCAAATATCTAGCATATCTGGCATACTGAGTTTTCAAAGATATTGGTTTTCAGTTTTTTTCCTTTATTTTCTTTAATTATGTTATATTCTTGTTTGCAGCCCAAATATTTACCAAGCTTCATCAGGTAAGACTTCCAACAAAGCACCTCATAATCATTTCTGCAAATATCCAGATGTTTCTCTATTAGAACGTTCCTCATTCAGTAGAAAATATTGTTTTTGGAAAGGAAGGACCTAGTTCTTTTTGTGATCCCCTTATTTTAAACTATAAGTAGGATTTGTTTATCATTAATAAGATACTGCCTAACATTTTAAATTAAAAGATTCTTCCATTAATCTGTGCATTGTTTGTTTATCATAAATAAGTAGGATTCACTCATCATGTGAATCATTTAGAGTTTATAAAAATGTCTTATATACAACTTGTAAAAAAGGAAGCAAAAGGAAACTGGAGCAAATATCGTTACTGGGACCCGTTATGTTAGAAATGGTGGCATACATGGATGGAACCTCATGCGCAAACTGACAAGTAGGGGAGCAAATGTACTTGCACAGACACTTTTATGGCCAGGTGTATCAGATTTGACTGGATCTTTCAGGTACCTCTGTTCGGCTGGGAAAATCATGCAGCCCTTTGTTTTGAATCCCTAACTCATGTTATTTCCGTTAAACAGGCTATATGAGCGGTCTGTTCTTGAAGATGTGATAAATTCATGCGTTAGTAAAGGTTATGTCTTTCAGATGGAGATGATTGTGAGAGCTTCAAGGAAAGGGTATCACATTGAAGAAGTAAGGAATATAGCCTCAATTTTTTGGTTGTTGCAGTAGATTTCTGCCTGTTTTCTGCTTGGCCATGTTTTGGCTCAGGCAACTCTTATATGCATTTGTGCTCTTTGCATTAGAGAACAGTTGTGTCATTTTGAGCTTAACTTTGTTATGGCATCTGTTTATTGGTGATTTCTTTAGGAATTAGTCGAGAGCTGAGATTATTATTCTTTTAGTACATCTCAAGATGTTGAAAATGATGTTATATGCTTTTCCAATGCTATAAATTCTGCAATTTATTAACAGTAGAAGCACCTGTAGTTCTAAGATCTTGACATAGTTTGATGTCGTATTGGTTGTAGGTTCCCATAACCTTCGTCGACAGAGTTTATGGAAGTTCAAAACTTGGAGGATCTGAAATAGTTGAATATCTTAAAGGCCTTTTGTACCTATTGTTCACAACATAAGGGGAAAAGTTGTCATGAGATACTCTTCTTTGATTTTGACATGTATGTTTCATCTAAATCTTATTTGCAAAGCTGTCCTTGTGAAAAAATCAGATGAGGCGTCTGATACAATTTTTTTGTGCTGATATTTATTAATGAATTTCTGTTTTTTTGGGACAAGTGTTAATGTTTTAGTTAATTCTATAGCTTTGGCTGTTTGTGAAGTAAAAGTTCAATACAACATGGCAGTTGGAGTCAGATGAGGGATGATTTTGTTGCTTGCAGATCATAGGTGCTACCTGTATATTCGTCCTCGTTAGCTCTTGAAAGCCAAGTTTTTCTATTGGGAGATGCGCTGGAGTGCAGAAATATCTGTTTCTATTTGTTTGCAAAGGGGAAAATAATACAATGTTCAAACAATCATCCAGGCAATAAATAACCACGTAAGAAGCATATATCGGTTGCAAGAAGTTACTCAATTCTTACTTAATTTTTCTTGCATTATAATATTGTCTGATTGATGAGCCTTCATTGCTATTTATGAAATGGGTAATTTGCTTTAATAATCTCATCTTTGGTTGTTCGTGATCTATCAAGTCAATTTTTTCAATTTTCTTACTGCAAGAACAGCAATGAGATCTTATACTTTATTATGTCGTCGTTCCAAAGGATTTATAGTATCTGATCAGATTAAGTCACACTGTTTGATCCAGAGATACATCTCAAGCTACTGGTAGGTGTACTGTGAGCCAACACTGGTTCATTTGCGGATTCTGATAGATTTTAAGCAAGCCTTTTTCATGTGTTTGATGGATTTCTGCTGAACCTGTACTTGTCAACAGTTGTGCCAGTAAATTTGGGTTAAATCAGGAGGCTGGAAGTTACTTCCAATGAACCATTGATGGGTTCATGCTGGTTACAAGTGCGCATCAAACAAGCCTTATATTAATAAAGATGAGCTCAAGTTGAACTCCAGGTCTATTTTCTGACCTACGGTTTGAATTCTAAGTTAAGACAGCCCTTAGCAAGTCAATCAATCAGGTAGAGAATCTCACCCATATTATGAAAAGCCAATTGATGACCAGAAACCGTAGTATTTGTAGGAATGTTCTCTTCATAAGATGTACATAAAATATTTATTGGGAATAATTTTCAATTAAAGTGCAGCATGGATGTGAGAACGTAGAGATCCTCTATTGTATAGTGTCTTACTAACTGGTCTGTACCTGTCTTGAAGGCATTTAGAAGATACGTACGAGGGACATCGCGGAGAAGTGAGAATTATTATTTCTTTTCTACCAAAGGACTTAAGACACATTTGGTTCGCCAGAAGAGAGGGAAAACTATGTTCAACAGAAAAATGGAGAAAGGCTTTGTTGGGGGGGGGGGGGGAAGTGGATCCCCCGGGGCACATGGTCAAGGCACCGAAATCCGGTGGCGAGTGTGACAACGGCAAGCATACTCTCGGCAGTCATGACCTCAGCGCGCCCGACCTTAATGCGTCTGACCTCAGAGCGCTTGACTTCAGCATGAACAACCCCAGCACTCACGATCCCGGCAAGCATGGTCTCGGTTGAGTTAAGCTCAATTGACCTCAAGGACGAGAAAGACCCAATCAAAGGGAGAAACCGATTCCCACTCCAAAAATCAAGTCCTCCGTATTCGGGATCAAATCCCGCAATCTCTGCCTCAACAGCTGTCAACATTTGAATTCACACAATCTCAACCTATCACTAGCTAGCCTGAAATCTCGGACTGTTTACGGTAATTCATTTATTCGCACAATTGTACCCGATTGCAGGTAACGGCTACACCCCCTCCTATAAGAAGAGGGGGGAAGCTCTAAGGGGGGATCTTCTCCTTCTTCCTTGACTAAAAACATCTCTCCATTATCTCCATTAAACTCCTCCAAGTCCCTCTCTGACTTAAGCATCGGAGGACCTTCGCCGGAACCCCTGGCCAAAGGCTTCTTGCAGATCCGCCGGAGACAGCCACCCGCCACCGCATCACAGCCGGAGCTCCTCCTCCTTGGTCCGCGGTCACCCCCGGGTCCAATTTTCAGTAACAGTTGGCATTAGAGGAAGGGCTCGAGTCGTGATCACGAGACTAAGGAGTAGAGGAGCTCCAACGCCTCTAGGCATCATGTACCAAGCCCTAGCCATTCGATCCAGAATCCACCGCCGATGCCTCCGGCAGATCAAGCCCCGCGGATCCACCCTGAACAGTTTGACATACTGGTGCAACAAGTCCAAGCGCTCACTGCTATCGTTCAAGGCCTGCAGCAAGTAAGAGACCAGCATGTACTCCCTCCCCATGGGTGTAAGTCCTCAGGACGGCGCTCGCGGCGTCGCTCTCCTGCAGAGCATCGCCATCACCAAAGCTCCCACCGAGCTCGGTCCCCAAGTTGGGAGAGCTTGTCGCGCGGCCATTATCCTGAGAGCTCGTGCCGAAGTCTAAGTTCTCGAGCACGGGAGCAACCATCTGAGGTGGGGCCTGCACCATGTCGAGTTACAACGAGAGCCCCGTCTGAGCTCGGCAGAAAAGTCAAGGACTTGGAACGGCAGATACAGACGCTTCGTGATCAAGCTAAAAGGAGGGAGCCCGAGGAACGAGACCCAGAGCCCCCTTTATGAAGATCTAAAGAGTGTTGAAACCCCTCATGGCCACGTTGTAGTTACTTCCTTACCCTTGCAAAGTCTGACGTACAAAAAATTTGTGGATAATAAAAGCACTGCGAACGTCTTGTTCCATGATGCCTTCCAATGGTTGTAGAACAACTTGAAAAGATGAGCATCCCTCTGGCCAGTTTCACAGAAGCTCCTGTACCGGCAGAAGGGGTTATAAGCCTACTGATCACGGCTGCGTGCGCGCCCCGAGAAAGTACTATGAAGCTAAACCTTTTCGTGGTCCAGGTCGGCTCGGCCTACAATACCATTCTTGGCCGACTAGGTGCCCTCCAAGCTGTGATTCCTACCTGAGCTTAACACGGAGAAGAAGATGCTCCCAATATAGCTCCTATATCCTACATGTCGACGACTCCTTGGCCTCGGGGGGCAGCAGTGCAGCCCAGAGCTCAACACCTGTCGCCTAACGGTCTCCAACGACTCCCAGCCGGTGCTGAACCAAGTCCTGAGGGACTTCGAAACTCAGGAGCCATCAAAATGTCTCCCAAAGGTACGGAACGCCACTTTGGCTTTAAATAATTTCAATATTTTACCTATTTTTAGGTCGGAGAATGCAAAAGACGTCCTACGGATATCTCCATCTCCAACGTCGCCCCAATCTGAGTGGGGGCGCATGATCGCCAACGGATGAGGTCCATCGTCTGCATGTATCTCCATCTCCAATGTCGCCCCGATCTGAGTGGGGGGTGCATGATCACCAACAGACGAGGTCTATCGCCTGCGGGTATCTCCATCTCCAACGTTGCTTCGCTCCGGGTGGGGGCGCAAGATCGCCAACGGATGAGGTTCGTCTCTTGTATGTATCTCCAATAATTCCCTGACCAAGTTCGGGATGACTCGCTGAGTCGACCGCGAGCTAAGGCTCCCTCGACCTTGGAAACTACCCGACGATGCCCCGACCAAATTCGGGATGCCTCGACCAAGTTCGGGATGCCTCGACCAAGCTCGGGATGACTCGCTGAGTTGATCGCGAGCTAAGGCTCCCTCGACCTCGGGAACTACTCAATGATGCCTCGACCAAGTTTGGAATGCCTCGATCAAGATCGGAATGCCTCGATCAAGTTTAGGATGACTCGCTGAGTCGACTGCGAGCTAAGGCTCCCTCGACCTCGGGAACTATTCGATGATGCCTCGACTAAGCTCGGGATGCCCCGACCAAGTTCGAAATGCCTCGACTAAGATCAGGATGCCCCAATCAAGTTCAGGATAACCCGCTGAGTCAACCGCGAGCTAAGGCTCCCTTGACCTCAGAAACTACTCGACGATGCCTCGACCAAGCTCGAAATGACCCACTGAGTCGACCGCGAGCTAAGACTTCCTCAACCTCAGAAACTACTCGACATGCACTACTGAACGGAGATCCGACTACAATTCGGGATGCCTAAGGTAGATACTATGGGTCGAAGGGCACTCAAGTTTCGATGTTCGAATAGCAGCCCGGCCTCGACCTGCATTACGACTAGGTCCGAGCCTGAGGACTTAGTGAAATTCTTCAAAAAATGTCGGAATTGCATTCGAAAGCGGACAACGCGCGAACTCCTACCCAAACAATCGAAGATAAAGGATTCGCTGAGAACACGAGAGACATGTTCAAAGATACACAAGAGGATTGAAAAAAAATAAGTTCTTTATTGATGAAAAGCCCTGAGGCCAAATATAAAGATGCTGACTCTGAAGTCAGCCCGTCTATCCGAACAATAGATCTAGCGGCCGACCTCCTTTACAAACAACAACAAAGACAAAAGAGAAAGCAGCAAAACTTCAGGTCGCTCCTGAAGTGGAGGCCTCGGCACCGACCCCGTCGCCTGCTAGTGGGGCTTTGGGAGCCGCTTCAGAGGCACACTCTAGCGCCACCTCGAGTGGAATCTCGCTGGCAGCCTCCGGAACCATCTCGAATTCGACCTTAGGAGTTGCCTCGGTCTCGGCCTCGACAGTTGCAGGGGAAGGACTCTCAGGAGCGCTGTCATTCTCCTCAGCCTCATCCACGGCGGCCCCAAAAAGACAAGGCCGAAGATTGCTGAAGTCAAGCTTGAGGCAAAGCCTTCGCACCTTGGCCCGGAAGTCCTCGAAGCCACGGATGAGCCCGTTAACTGCCTCCTCGAGCTCCTTTCGGTACTCGGCCGACTAGTGGAAGATTTGCACCACGTCCCGAGTGTCCTCAACCGTCTTCTTCTCTCGAGCCTCGAGCTACTCGATTTTCAAGCGGAGGATCCCCATTTCATATTTTTGCCCAACGAGCTCAGACTGGGCGTCGGCCAGGCGCGCCTCGGCAGAACGGAGAGTCAACCTAGTGAGGGCGTGTGAGGCTTCCTCCTCCTCAAGGCGCTCAGCCTTTAGTTTAAGCTCGGACTCGAGGGCCTCCACCCTCATGGTGGATTCCTTCCACCTGACCTCGCCCTCAACGAGCTTCTTCTCCGTGGCCTCCCGTCCTCTCTGGCTCCTTCAGAACTGGCCCTGATAGTCGGCCACCGTGGAGACTAGCATGTCAATTTCATGGAGGTGTTGAAACGAGGAGTAGAGGTTAGCCGAAATTGGAAACTTGGAAGGATACGAAAGTGTAATTATGAGAAGAATCTACTCGGATGGCGGAACAGTAGGCCTTATAAACAAACTTGTTGACCCCACCGGCTTTAATCTCGGCTCGGTCAGTTGGAAGCAATGCGCAGTGGATGACCTCGCAAGCGACCTCGGTGTTATGAAGGGCCGAGTCATCCTCGTAGATCGACCACTCGGGGCAGTAGGACCTCCTCCTCTCAAGGCGATCTTCAACCCTTGAAGAGCTCGAAAGGTCGGGTCTCGAGGAGCTCGACCAAGGAGCATGGGAAGAGCTCGGGACCCCGAGGCCGCTACCTGACTCAGGTCCTGAACGCCACAGACGAATAACCCTGCAGACTTCAGAAGAGCCCGCGGATGGGCCGGCACGGGCCGATGGTTCCTCTACGGCCTCAGAGGAGATTGCGCACTCGGCAGAAGTTGCGCGCTCGGCAGGGGGAGCCTCTTCCAATCTAGGCTCCCCTACCTTCTTTCGGTTGTTCTTTCGAACGAGCTGGGAGAACTCGACCTCAAGATCCTCAACCTCCACCGAAGCATAGGTCGAGGCCAGCCTAAGCCTCTTCTTGGGCATGGGCCAAGCTCCGCCTGCCTCGGCTGCTCTCTTATTATACCTAGCAAGAAGAGCCTCGTTGCTGGACACCATCCTTGCGATCTCTGAAAAAAGAAAAAAAAAATCTTTCAAGTCTCAAAATAGCTTCAAAAAGAGAAAAAAGTACAGAAGAGCGGAAGAAAAACAAAGGACGACGAAATGAAGGGAGGAGCAATACAACCGTCCTTACTCTCAGGGCGTGCCGAGCTCAGGTCGACGTTCACCAAAGTCTCCTCGCTCAGGAGGTCGTTCAGAAGGTTGTTCCTCTCCAAACTGCGAAGAGCATCAAGAATTTTCTGCTCATTCGTGGTGAGTTCGGGGATCTTGTTATTGGCCTTGAGACGTGGTAGGTCCCACGATGGATCGAACCCCTACGGACGCTTGGAGGAAAGAAAGAAAAATTTCTCCTTCTACCCACGAATGGAGGAAGGAGCACTTCGAAAGAATGGCAGACCTCTCTGAAGGGCAAAATACAACTATCCTCCATCTACGGGGTTCAATTTCAGCATAAAACACTCGCGGAAGACATTCACCAAGGTCGGTATTCCATGAGCCAGACATAGAGACGAGAAGCTGATAATCGTCCTCCACGAGTTTGGAGCGAGCTGCGCTGGAACGAGACGATACATCGTCAGCAGCTCGTTCACAAACTCGTGCAAGGGGCATCTCAGACCAGCCCAAAGTGTCTCCCAGTATACTCCAATCCGACCTGGGGGGTCTCATGACCCGATCCTCCGGCCCCGCGAGCTTGAGAGTGAACTCGCGCGGAAAGGAAAACTGGGTCCAAATCATGCCCAGTTCTTCCTCAGTCAGGTTCGACTCCGTCCGGGCCGTGGCCCACCTCCGGCTTGACCTCTTTCCTACTGGAAGGAGCCCCAATAGAAGATGAAGTGCCATCCGACATTTGTCCCGCTCACGAATTCAGCAAAAAAAGAGAAAGAGGAAGGAGGATGAAGAAGAAAAAGCAAGCCCTCAAGCAGGTGTGAGTGGGAGACCTACCATAGTCCTCACCGAAAGCACTGACGGCTAGAAATGGGAAGCTAAGAAGAACCTCCAGAAAATACCCAGAGGCACCTTCGGGGGAGATTGGACCACAATCGGAGGAAAGCAAAATGGAACAAGAAGAAAGCAAAGGCAAAGACTATAGCGGCCAAATGAAGGTCCTTAGGGCTGGACTGGGGTTTATATAGACCCTCCCAATGGATCAGATCGACAGGAGCAAGCTACGCTTCCCATCCAGATCACGCCACCTGTCAGCCTCGGAGATCGGCCCAGCGTATCAACCTGGATCGCCGCTTTAAAGGTGGAATCGGAGCAGCTGTCTCTTCGATTACTGGAGTCCCATTATGAAGCCGCAGCACAAATTACCTCAAAAGACAGAAAGCCGCCTCGCGCCTCTATTAAAAACATCCAAAAGCGCCTTTTCCCCTCCTTTTGAAACGACAAAATAATTAGAAGTCGCCTAAATCTTATCAGCATCACAAGATTAGCTACTTCCTTCGCCCGAGCTCGAAAATGGCTCGAACTCGAAAGTCGGAGGGTAGTGTTGGGGAAAAAAGTGGATCACCAAGAGCACATGGTCAAGGCACCGAAATCCGGTGGCGAGCGTGACGACGGCAAGCATGCTCTCAGCAGTCATGACCTCAGCGCGCCCGACCTCAATGTGCCTGACCTCAGCATGCTCGACTTCGGCATGAACAACCCAAGCACTCACGACCTCGACCGGCATGGTCTCGGCTGAGTTAAGCTCGATTGACCTCAAGGATGAGAAAGACCCTGTCAAAGGGAGAAACCGACCTTCACTCCACCGAAAATCAAGTCCTCCATATCCGGGATCAAATTCCGTAATCTCCGCCTTAACGGCTGTCAATATTTGAATTCACGCAATCTCAACCGATCGCCAGCTAGCCTGAAATCTCGGGCTGTTTATGGTAACTCATTTGTTCGCACAATTACACCCGATTGCAGGTTACGGCTACACCCCCTTCTATAAGAAGAGGGGGAATGCTCTAGGGGGGATCTTCTCCTTCTCCCCTGACTAAAAACATCTCTCCATTATCTCTATTAAACTCCTCCAAGTCCCTCTTTGACTTAAGCATCGAAGGACCTTCACCGGAACCCCCGGCCAAAGGCTTCTTGCAGGTCCGTCGGAGACAGCTGCGTGCCACCGCATCACAGCCGGAGCTTGTCCTCCTCGGTCCGCAGTCACCTCCGGGTCCAATTTCCAGCAACAGGCTTCATATTTGGTTGGAGTTTTTAAAAGAAAGAAAGAAATATAGCTTTTTTATAGGAGTGAGATTCTTACGTTTTATAGGAAAAATAATTCATGTATAATATAAAAAAATTTAATTCCCACTAATTGAAAATTGGAGTAATTTTTTTTAAAAGATATCCTTCAGCTTTTAGATAGAATGAACTAAGATTTTTTTCTTTATTGAGAGTATAAAAAGTATTTTACACAACTTTTCAAGGAAAGTAAATATTTAACCAAACATAAGTCGCTATGAGATATTCCACTTTCTCTTTAGTCAATCAAATATGAAAAAAGTATTTTCTCAAATATCATATACCCATATCTAGCTTTTCAAAAAAAATATTCTAGAGAAAAAATTCTTTTTGCGAACTAAATAAATCATAATAATGGAATGACATGATATAAGTAAAAAAAATAAAAATTCTATGCTATAAAGGTGAAAAAAGCTAATAGAAGCAACTGAAGAAATGAAAACTTTCATGAAATGTTAAACCCTTGGTGTAGAACTCGGTCTGCATCAATTGCCACTTTATATGGTATATGTTCCTTGTTCAGGATCCTACCACCATCTGAAGAGTTTTGGGCTTTGAGATTTGTGATGCAATCAGATGGTAGGATGGGACATATCTGTTTGGTGGGGATGTTATTTGAATGGCAAAATGAATGCCTTTATATTGATAATTCTATTTGATTATCTAATTATCGAGGATGGATAGTCATGTGTCACAAACAAGGAATGCAAAACCTAACCGAACCGTTTGTTCTGCCCATCCCCATTCGAACAGGAATGTGGCCGCGACCTCTGCCTTTGCCGCCCCCTGCGGCTCTCTGCTGCCATCCACCGCCCCTCGTTCACCCTTCTTTCTCCACTCGCTCTTTTTTTCTCTTTTCTTTCTCTGGCTCCGGCATTTTTCTCTATCGGTACGGGTCCGGCACGACCCGTATCGACTTGTGCCGTCGGAGAACTGGTACGGTGCTCGATACCGGTTCCTCCGACCTTACTCACAAATAGATTGGCCTTTCAACCAAGAACAACTGTTGATGAAAAACTATGATAATTTTTTATTTTCTGGTCTCAGTCCATTTTTCCGGGAGAACTAAGTGATGTAGTTGTTTAATCCAAGCTTAGATCTTTATTGTCATATGATGAGTGGATGACTGCAGCTCTAGTAAAATTACTTACCACCTAACTTGGCTTTTTGAATAAGATCGAGAAAGGAAATAAGGGGATAACTATGGGATTTTCCTGTAATTATTTCGACAGACAAATACTATATAATTTTGGCTTGAAGGGCTATAGCTATCTTAAACTGTACTTCAATAACAATCATAAATCATGTTTGTAAACTCACTTTATATATTGTTCTCGATCTTTTTTGTGGATCCCACTGTTTCTACATCGCTTCATGGTTGTGGTAAGCAATGCCTTAAGATACAACAAAATCTCTTCTTTCAATTGGTTTGTTTGTAACTCCTGTTACCGAGAGCATTTATTCATTTCATGATGTGAAGCATTTGTTAAACTAAAAATAGCAAGTTAGCTGGTATAAACTTTTTATTCCTTTCACTGCTCTAGGGTTTGGGCCATTTGGAGTGGGTTTTGATTTATTTAACTGGGGTAGGTTTGACCCATGAAGTAAGACATGCCCAGTCGTATCACCATTTCATAAACATGTAAGATTAGTGATTAAATATTTCATTCTTTTTTAAATAAGTCACGTTTACCATGTTTTGATGTACCAGTAATTTATCACCTGAGGGGTTTAAGAGAGGAATTTTATCAGTTTTAAGTCAGATATTATCATGCAACTCGACGCAATCCTTTAAAAAGTAGATCAGTATGTGTTTTAGCACATTTGATGACCCTAAATCCATTACCATCCTGACTGTAGGACTCTCAAATGAGCAAACCATTAAAGAGTAGCCTGTGTTTGACTCCGTATTCAGCTTGAAAAGGATTGCTCTTTAAGAAATGAGCTAGGCTTGAGACTTGCCAAGCTTATTCATGGACTGAGAGGAGTTGCTTGTTCACCCAATCCTAGTAGCACATGTAAACGGGTCTTTCCAGAACTGGTTACAAAAATGGTGAAATTTTTTCGAGTTGCCAAGCAGCAAAGTAATTTTCTTTTTCACCCGGCTGTGCCAAGAACATCTGAAAAAAATACAAGAATACCATACAGCTGCTGCATTTTTCTTACTTATGCCTGTTATCAAATCAAACCTGAACTTATCGTGTGATAGAGAGGGTCAGGAGCCAGAGCAGTTATTGAACCACCTCTTCTCATTCCAACAAGCTCAAGTAGTCAGAGTTGAGGATGCTATAACACAGATAAAATGCATTGAGACCAGTTCAATTCGATGCAAAAGTCTCACTCAGCACCAAATATGTTCAACGTAAATACCACAATTCAAGGAGACAAAGGTGTCAATGTCGGCATAACGTTTCCATCACGTAGATATTTACTGGGTGCAGATTAATTACTTAAAGATTATTTTCTTGGCAAGTGTTCAATGGTTTTGCAAACGCACCACCATCAGAGGATGCGAGACAGCGCACATACAAATTTCCAAATGGAGAGAATTGTATCATCAGGGAGAAATAAAAAAAAACAATAGAATTCGCAGGACTTCAGCTATACAGAATGAAGTTGGGCAAATAAATTCTTCAAGCGACATGTACAAATTTGGCATGTGGACTTTATACTGTAAGCTGCCCATAAGGATATACATAATTTTACAGGTACAAGTTATCCGAGAATATACTGGTTGCAAGGCCAGACTTTGTGGTTGCAAGCAGCAACTCACTGACTCATTTGCTGTCAGGTTTACATGAACATACAATTTTTAGCACTTGGAAAAGAGCTAAGACACGCTACCCATTTCCAGTCTGTACTCCTGTTCTTTGGTGCATCAGAAACCAGAACACAGGTGTGATGCAAACAGCCTCTGAATTATGCTACATCCCATGCTTAACATGACTAGGACCTCTGAAGACAAATCCTGGTGAAGAAGGGATGCCGGAGAGCTTCGTGAGCTGCCAACCTCTCTTCAGGGTTGTATCTAAGAAGGCCTTGTAAGAGATCAATAAGATCCCCTGCTGAATGGTCCACATGCTTCATTACAAGGTTCTGCAAAAGGTAGAAGCCTAATGAAACCAAATCTAAAGAAGATAATAGAATCTCTTACAAAAAGCAGATATGGTTAAATAGAGCGAAGATGGCTACAATTGACGAGCAAAAGAAACAAACACTAAAAGCAGCAGCCACAAAATAAAGCACCTCGATGAGGAAATTTGTTTTGTAACAAAATTTGTTTAATAACTAAATTATAAATGTTTCTTCAAGTTTCCTGAATACTTTCACCATATTAAAAGCATTCTAAAGCACAGCTCCGAGTCTTTATTTCTTATCAATTGCTTCCAAAATTAGGTCGAAACACTGATTTTGATGAACAAGGTATTATTTACAGGACAGTTCGCCCCGTATTACCAGTCTAAAGAATAGTATGTTCATATTTTTTTCACTGTACCTGAAGCCGAGAAAGTCTCCAAACAGCCTGTATGCTCTCCCTTGAGGTTGCACCCTCAGGCCAGTTCAGGCGGCCTCTTCTAACAAATTTTTCAGCATGCCGGCTAAAAGAAAACCAGGAAACAGGGAAGAAAGAAGATTCAGCAAATTAGAAAACGTGATGTTTCATCGTGCTGCAATAGGTTAACAACAAAGCAGAAAAAAATTAATGATACTAACTCAGCTCTTCTCAGCATGTGCTGGGGCAAAGGTCCTAATACTCTCTCCATCATGGCCAAGTGCTCCAAGTTCTCATGGGTCTGAAATAGTGTTTCCCCCTGCAGCAATGTTTCCAGAGTTTAAAACTTCACCATATGCATCCAAGTTACTTCAAAAAAATAAAATAAACATGAACACATCGAACATACTGAGCAAAGTTCAACAAGAATACAACCAATACTCCATATATCGCAGGGATAACTCCATCCAAGTCCTGAAGGCAACGCAACAAACAGTTATCAGACAAAAGTATACGCTAAAAAGTAAATGATAACAAAAAAAGAGAAAAGTAAATGATAACAAAAAAAGGGCAACTTACCCAAGATAACCTCGGGAGCCCGATAATGCCTTGTGGATACAACGTAGCGATGGTCTTGGTGATCATAAGTTGTACTGCCAAAATCTATTACCTTGATAGCACTTGATTTGGGCAACAACCTGAATAAGGAAACATCCTTTGGAGGGCTGATTGAAACCTGCCGAAGGAATTAATAAATTAGTCAGTATAATTGATTCCAATGATATTGAGTACAGAAGGTAAAAGAACAGTCCAACCCATGAAGAACATAGTTACATATAGTACCAGCATTAGAATTTAGAACTAAGAACTCAAAATACTAAATTTAAACTAGATCAAAAGGTTGCAAAAGACAATACCTTGTAGTCAGGGACTTTAATGTACTCTGGCGAAACAAGAAGGATGTTCTCAGGCTTTAAATCAGTGTGAATGAGGCGCATAGCATGCATAACTGCAAAGAGGCATATTAGAAAAAGAAAAATGAATACACGATGAAAAAAATTAAGAGAAGCTGATTACATATAAGTCAGAAAGAAGAAGAAAACAAAGTTTGCTGGAGATGAGTCCCAGTATAGCAGGTAATATAACATGGCAAACCCACCTATTACTACAATATTAAGACCTTAAGCACCTAGATCTCCATAGAACAGTGACGAGACCTCCAAAAAAAGATCATGCAGAAAAAAAAAATAGCAGTATACTAGACTAGAAGAATATCAAAGCAGATAGATAAATCATTTGAGGGGTATTGACTACACACATGCTACACATTCCAACAGTTGTCTGGCAAGATCACGAACTAGATCGATGGGAAATGAGCGAAAACCATTTTTCCGTAGAAAATCGTATAAGCTTGGCCCAAGCTTCTCAAAGACCTGTTAAAATCACTTAGATTCGCTGATATGATTTAACCCCCAATACTATTTTAGAAATTGGGGAAGTCATCATAAATCAATCATATACTTACAATACAGATATGGTTACGGTAGTCAAACCAGTTCCTTATTTGCACACAACTGCAAAAATACACCAGCTTACACATGTATACCTTAAGCCCAGTAGAATGCCAACTAAATGAAAAGTGCAGAAAGTAAGCAACATAACTAAATGAAAGGACTTACCGACTCCCATTCTTATCACATGTCCCAAGCTGTTGAAGCATGTCAATCTCTATCATGGCAGCCTCCCGATACTTCTTAATTCCACGGACAATTTTAATTGCTACCATTTCTTTCCTTTCTCTATCCCAACATTCCAAAACCTGGCCAAATGTACCTAATATAGATCATAAAAAGAGACATCAGACATTTGAACTGAATGACAAAAGAATCAAGATCAAAGCTTTCAAGACCATATACATATATACAATTGGAAGATTCTGACAACACGAGTCAATAAATGTTTTCCTAAAAAACATACAGAAACTGCAAATTCATAAACTTGAATCTCATTAATAATTAAAAAACATTGAAAAAGATTATCAGGTTCTGGACTTACCTTCACCCATTTTACTGTGAATCTTATCTGCAAACAAAGCACAAAAAAATATTAACGTCAGAATGCAATGCATCAAAGTTGTAAGCAAAACAATCATGATCCTTGACCACCCACCTATCCCAGTGTAACCATAAAATAAATTAAAGTAGAAAATTAAGTAGAAACAAGATGCCTCTAGCATACGAAACTAGAGTTCTGTTTCAATTGAGTGCTGTTTAACATCTCAGAATTTAATAGAAAGTGTTATAATCTTCATTGCATATAGGTACCTCCACATAAAAGCAATTGATGGTTAATCATGGGATCATTTTGGTTGATATAAATTAAAAACAGAAGAGATTAATGACAGCACTAGTGCCAACAAAATCACAAAAGTAGTATTATTATTGTTTACACAAAAGGCTTTCTTAGTGAAAGCACTGCTCATATTGGTATTGGCCACTCGCAGGTATGATACAAAGTGATATCTTGGTCAAATTAGACAAATAAATCCCAAGATATCAGCTGATATGATTTATTAATACTGGGCAATGTTCTCATCTTTTTTTATATCTTAAATGTTTTGTATGTGAATATCAAAAACGATGCCCAATGGCAGTAGTTATCTCTGTTTTTATTTACTACATTCCAGTAATTCATTTTCTATATGTCTGCTGAGATCTCAAAATAGATCAGTTCTTTTTAATTTTTCAAGCCCTTTTCCATATCAACTGAGACAAACTGAGATCTCAGTCCATCAGCCACTTACCAAGATTGTCTGATATCTTGGTTTTCCGTAGCCTGACTTAAAGAAAAATTAAAATCTTTTGATGTATAGGGGACATTAACTTAGATTTGATGCTTGTGTTAATTCAGACATGTTATCTGTGACAACAAAGACAGCATAGCAGACATTTAGAGGACATGAAGGAGAAAATTAAAATGTTGGAGTATCCATTACTACACAGAACAAAATTAGAACTTTTCAAAATCAGTTAACCAAAAAGTGTTAATGGAAAAATAGAGTATTCCATTTCATCTAGAAAACATAAAACCAAATTTCTTTTAATCAATTGCAAGAAACAGAATTTTATAAGCGGTTAATCTAGCATGAAATAGAAATTTGCCAGTGGTGATCAAGTGAAATTACAGCGAGAGGTCAAATTCTCTCCAAGTGCAAACATGTAATGCCCATCTTTATCATCTTCTCTCCAAGGGGGGGAAGCATATCGAGCCACTCCCTTTGCATACTGAGAAGAACTAGCATGGTCTGAAGGAGAAGACCCCGAAGACACCAAGCTTGTCACTTCTCCAACTCCTTGCCCACATAACATTCCTATCCGATCCTACACACAACCATCCATTTATTTCTCCAACCCAACAAACAAAATCATTATTTACCCTCTTGCCTTCAAACTTGTTTCCCAAAAGAGCCCATTTCAGTAAATGAGCAAAACATCATTAATAAACTACACACAACACCTAGTCATATGGTCTAAAATATGAAGCACGAGATCAATTAATTTTAAGCAGGAAAAAATAACACTATATTTTAAAGTTTGCTTTTCTGGCTTGTCATCCAATAGTGAATCAGACCTCAGGATATTCATGCATAAAGGCCACAGGCCTGATCATGTCCTCCACGATCAACAAACTGCACGATCATATTTTTAATACTCATTTTAATTAGATCACTGACATTATGTTTCTTCATTATATAATAACCGTAAAGATCATGAACTTTGACAGACTAAAATCAGGGCATAATCCTTAAAATACAACTATTAATGATGTCAGAATTCATAGCATCATAAACGAAATCAAAAAAGTATGGCCTGCAGCTAAAAGAAACCCTTGAAAGATAACCTAAAAGGCATACAAAAAATCAGAATTTTCTCCGAAAACGATTTGTTATAACTTCAAAATAACAGATCAGTCAAAAACTATATCGATACAACAAATCCAAAACCTACGTATCAGATCTATAATTAATGCAAAGCCTACTTATCAGATCTAAAGCATAGGACTCATCAATTCAACAAATCAAAAAAACAAAAAAGATCGAACAAATCTTAAAGGTAAGATGCAGCAAAAATCTCGGATCATGGAATCAATCATTAAAAATATCAGGACGACTAGATACGACTAGATCTAAAAGTAAATACATCATATCCTCACCAGATCCACCAGAGAAATCAGAAGATCTAGAAGAATTTCAGCGGAAAAAAACAAGATTATGAAATAAATCTATAGAATAAAAGAAGAAATAAAAGGGATCAAGAAGGGTAAAAGGGGTGGTCGTAAGACCTTAAGGTCCTGGGGGCCGACATCCCAACCCAACCTCGGCCTCTTTCTGGGGCGCCGATCCATGCTCGAGTGGGGTAGCTCCACCTCCACGATCGATTCGAAGAACCAGATAAAGAAAAAGGAAAAAATCTCTTTGCACAGCAAACCCTAACCCTAACAATAAAACAAGGACAGGACGAGTACGGGGGGATCTAGAACCGCTGCTGCTCCTCCTTCGTATCAAGCCGAACCCACTCTCGTTCACCCCCAAGTTATAAACCCACTCTCGTTCGCCCCCATGTTATAAACCCACTCTGAACGCAGGTGAGGTGGCATTTTCTTTGAGCCGAGTTCCGGTTCTCGGGCCTGTTTTAACGTGGGAGTTTATTCCTAATAAATAAATACACATATATATATATATACACACACATA
>JAOXJJ010000002.1:5154930-5174006 GCA_025769935.1 Phoenix roebelenii | reverse complement strand
GATGATGATGATGATAGCATCGACCTTGATAACTATGGCGGAGGAGATGATATGGGTGTTGAAGTGAAGGGGCTAGGCGAAACAGTAGTCCATGAGCTCGAAGTCAAAGATGCCCTCGGGGGGTGATAGTGGTGAGTTTGGCGCCGACAATGATCTCATTAGCCATCTAGTCTTCGAACATGTCAGGATTCGTTGGGCAGCAACAGGCGCCCCGAGCGCCAGCAGCAGTAGACGGGTGCTAGCTTTAGTCGGGGATGAAGAGGGCGCAACACGTCCGCCGGCAGCAGTGTCCCCTACCACCCAGCGGGACATCCACCCAAAGCCCACTCCAAAGGTTAAATCAGACTCATTTTTTTAAATTAGTTTATTCGATTGACATGTGGTGGCATGCTATTGGCTCGATCCACAGCTGAGTTGGGAGATGAGCCTATTCAATAATTCAAGTCCAAGTTAAATGTGAGCACCCAATAGGTAAAATCAAATACCCCACATCAAGTACTATTTAGGGCTCGTTTGGTTCGCGGGAAAAGAATGAGAGAAAGTGTGATCAACGAAAAAGTAATGAGATGCCTCTTATTTGGTTGGAGTTTTCAAAGAAGAGAGATGAGAAAGTTGTATTCCCATGTAAATATGATTCTCACATGGAAAAGTCTTTCCCATGAAAAATATGGGAAAGTTACTTTTCCATGAAGTGGGAATCACTTTATTTTTATTTTTTTCCAAAAAGACCCTTCAGCATTAAAGAGGTATTAAAGACCTAATTTTTATTAAGGGCATAATAGAAATTATACATAACTTTTCAAAAAAAGTGGATGGCCAACCAAACATAAGCACTTTGGAAATTTATCATTTTTTCATTATCAATCAAATATGCCAAAAGTACTTTTCTAGACATCCTCTTTTTAGAAATTTATTTTTCAAAAATAATATTTTTAGGAAAAAAAATACTTTTCGTAAACCAAACGAGCCCGATGTATTGCTGGTGTGGGTCCACATAAGATTATCCCGGATTAGTTCCACTGCCCGTCTACAGCCGATCGGGTAGACGGGTATATCCAATAATTTCCCGTGTCAGTGACATCATGATCATGAGAGGTTCGTTCCACCGTCACCCCGCATTCGTCTGTCCAACTAAAAATATTCGCGACGTGGGGCCCGATTCACGCTTGCTCATCCGGCAAGACCTACCGGTCGTCTCTCCCCCCAAAAAAAGTCTTCGTGCAGTCCGCCTGTGGTCGCATCGCTTCCGTCGAGGATCCTCCTCCATCCCCTCACAGATCTCGCTCGCTTCTCAACATCTTGTCCCTTTATTTAACGAATCTCCAAGATGCCGCTCCGCTGGATCCCCGACGGAATTCGCCGTCCCCGTCGAATTATTTAAGGTTTTCCTAAACAGCGAGCGATACCAATTTCTCAGGGGAAAAAGATCAACGGGAAAAAAGTTGGCAAGTGGAGAAGAGGAGATAGAAGAGGAGAAAGATGAGAACAAGATCATTTGTTTCCTGAAGGTAATGCGTAAACCCACGCTGAGAAGTATTTTGATTTCTAGTTCTAGGAAATTCTGTGCTCTCTTTCTCAACTGAAAAGGAAAGAGGGAAGTAGCGGGTAAGAAACTGGGGACTATTTGCTTGTTTTTGGTTTCGAATAGTTTGATTTCGTAAAACTAGGGGGAGGAAATGAACATTGAAGCTGACCATGTCCGCGCCGATTGACTTCAGTATTCGAGAAACTAATTTGTACACGTTCCTCTTCTCTGCTGCAGTTGCCGAGTCATTTTCCGAGAGGATGTTTTTTCCTACAAAGGTTCTGTTTTCTTTGGAAAGAGTGGTTTTTTTCTTCGGTCTCTCGGCTGCGATCTTTTTAATCTTCTGGATTTCCATACTTATTCCTATCCAAAATTCCCCAACCCTTTCCCTGCCTACCTCCCACTGTTTTATTGATTCGTGGTGATCTGAGTGCTAAAGATTCGAACGTAGAAAAAATCTCTCGACATACGAGGATAAGGCTGTATATATCTGACCTTTCCTAGATTCCTTTTGTTTTGTTTTGTTTTGTTTTGTTTTACTTTTAAATACCTGCATGCTAGAATCACTCGCTTTATCCTTAATAGCTGATTTGGACCTCGTTTCAAACTTGGGTTCCTTTTGTTCATAGGAATCTGAACTTATTTTGTTGCTTTGGATGTCTGTTTTATGGATTTGGATCATCTTGGTTTGATCCATAAGCTTCAACTTTCATTTTCTAAGTAGAAATTAATTAATAGGTGCCGTGGTTGATCAATCTTGCTTTCTATGTGGGTTCTTGCCTAGTTATTCCTCCATTGTAAGAAATAATATTTTTGTCGGTCAATTCTGTCTACCGGAAGAGACTGGCAGCTGCTGCTTCATCAGCGTTCCGTGTCTTATGTTTCTCCTTCAGCACTTATATAAATGCTCCATTGTTACATGTCTACCTATCGTTTTTTTTGCTTTCTCTTCGTTCTCAGTGTTGTTGCCCATTGAGAACTCTTTTAATTGATTTTGACCTCTTTTCAAATTTGGATTCTCTTTTGCTACGAGGTTCTGAATCATATTGTTGCTGTGGGTGGTTGTTTCGCAGATTTGGATCTGTCTGTCGTGGTTTGTCTGCATAAATCTATAGTGTTTGTAGGGTTTTTGGAATAATGGGAGGCAAAGGATCCACAGAGGCAGGCGACAGCAGAAATATCTGTCATCGGCCTTCATATCATGATCACAGCAGCTATTCACAGGAGCAGCCTTATCATAGCCAATCTCGGGAATGGCCTCCATATCAGAATTGTCCTCCTTCATTTGAAAGCTATGATTCCCCACCTCGAGCTTACCCTGTGGCTCGCACATACTCCCCTCCTAGAGGTTACCCTCCTCGGGGCTACCCACCACAAGCTTCAACTTATCCACGGCCTCCTCAGGTGCAAAATCCTTCCTCACATGCCACCAGTTCACGTCCCAAGTTGGACCGTAGATACTCAAAGATAGCCGATAACTACAGCTCGTTGGAGCAGGTAAACTTTTTTTCCTAATATTTTTCCAAGTCATTATGTCTGGTTTATGTTAGCTATTTGATACTTTTCTAGCTAAAATATCATAATATCAATATGATTTCTCCTACTGATCCAATGCTTACTGAATTCAAGAAGAACTTTGTGGCATGATCTTTGTGGCTGGGCATATGGGCTGATACTGTACACAAGATGACAAACCTCAGATTAATTTTCTAACTGCAAAATAAAAAAAAATGAAGAAAACCTAATGGCTTGTTATGTTGTGGACCTTGTGGTAGATATAACAAAGAGACAGCAGCCTTGGAAAAGGTTAACATTAAAAATTTAAAAACTAAATTCTGCACAATGTCACACCCCATGATATCATGAATTAGACTTTACATAAAACAAGATACTGGTGGGTACTGTGTCAACACCTGAATTTTCTCCCCTATATAGCTATTCCCTCCACTCTGCTAACTAATTTGCAGCTGAAAATTGGGATCTATGTCATGCAACTTCTTTGGCCCATCACTGAAAACCCATAACTTGGACTCAGCTTGAATCTTCCAAATTCATATTGACCTGGATGGTTTAACCTATTCGCTTGGTAAGTTCTTAAGGTAGTAAATATAATGTATCAAAACGCCATAATGCGTAATGCAAGGAATATTCTACTTTAGTCATATAGAAATGTCAATTTTGAAATCTGTGAAATATAAGCATTTAAATATTGACAACTTGTTAGAATAAAAGGATACTTCTCCCTTCTTTTTTTCCACGGACATCAAATAATATAATCTGTTAGACTGTCATAGTCTGAATGATGTTTAAAAAAAATGATGTTAGTGACAAAAATAAAAACTAAAAAAAGATGATTTCTAATCTTACATGCCAGTTTCAAGAGGGAAGACCATATTTATAATATGTAAAAACTGGAAGCAAACCTTGAAAATGAAATCCCAGCAAGCAAAACAGATGAGATAAAACCTAAACAACCATCAATTTTATGAAGAATCCTTCCCTTCTTGAACTCAAAAGAAGCAAATGAGCGGCTTGTATGTCAAAAGAATTTCTGAAAAAAATAATCAACAGGAAGATCCAAGTCTCAAGCTGATGCTCCCTTTGAAGGAAGTCATCACACCAAGGGATCTTTCAGATTTTTCATATTTTCTAATGCTTTATGCAGTTGTAGACACTACGTCATGCTTCTTTCATAAATCTGGTCCTAAATAGTTTGGACAATTTGATGCTTAAAACTTTAATTATGCAACAAAAATTCATGAGGTTGTGAATCATGCAAATGCTGCAATTGAGGACTGTGCAGTGATAAAAATTGCTGGTTCATAGGTTTGTTCCCTCTCAATTATGTATGCCATCTCAGAAAATCATTGATTTGTGAATTCTTTGCTTAGTATTGTTACCGTCTGACGGTGCTATGCCTGTCAAGAAGGTAATCAAGATCTTAACAGGGGGTTTATTATACCACGCTACATCAGCAATTTTGTTTTGGTTAGACCGATGCTTATTGCTCTATCACCTCAACAGGTTACTGAGGCTCTTGCACAAGCTGGTCTTGAATCATCAAATCTAATTGTTGGTATTGATTTCACAAAGAGCAACGAGTGGACAGGTAATGCTCCATATTTTCTTATGTTAGTTATAGACTTATAATATTCATCTGATTTATCTTTATAAGCAGGTAAGCACTCATTCAACCGCCGCAGCTTGCATTCCATCAGCGATACTAAAAATCCTTACGAACAAGCAATATCTATCATTGGACAAACCATGTCAGCATTTGACGAGGATAACTTAATCCCTTGTTTTGGGTTTGGAGATGGTAAAATATTTGTATCTCATCTAATTACTCTCAAAGTAATGATTTTAAAATCTGTTCTGTTTTAATGATAAGATGGATACCTGTGTTATTTGGCAGCATCGACACATGACCAAGATGTCTTCAATTTCTACGAAAGACCTTGTAATGGATTTGCAGAGGCTTTAACACGATACAGAGAAATTGTACCACATCTACGATTAGCTGGTAGCTATACTACTTCGGTTGCTTTATTTTTGGAATTTGGGAGACAAGTTATAAACAAATGCAACTTAATTTTTTTGTTTTCCAGGGCCAACATCCTTTGCTCCAATAATTGAAATGGCTATGACCATTGTGGAGCAGAGTGGTGGGCAGTACCATGTTTTATTGATAATTGCTGATGGCCAGGTATATCTCCTTTTGTCCAAAGTTTGTTCCTTTCTTTAGGAGGCGATACTGTTTTTTGTTGATTATGGCTGTTATATCAATTGGAAAAGTTTGTTTGACATAATATTCATTTTCAGTTTTGAGTAGTACTGTTTTCAAGATACTTCTGTATTACTTTCTTATGTTTTGCATTTACAAAATATTTTAATATGTATTCTGCTTATGCTATTTGAAAGGACTAAACACATTGTATTTATAAAACTAAAGCTCTTTTTTGATATATTACTTTTTTGTTCTCTCTAAGATCTGCAATTTCGGTACCTGATATCGGATCGATACTTTATCGGTTCGGTACAGTATGGTACATCTTTGTACTGAAATAACTTTCTAACCATTTTCTCAATTTTTATCTCGGTACGGACTGCTATACACCTCAGTACGCCTTGGTACGTGCGGTATAGGGCAGTATGCGTCGGTATGGGCGGTATAGGGCTTGTACCGACTTGAAGATAAGTTTTGTACCCGTTTTCTTCTGGTACTGTACGATACGCCTCATACCAGGTGGTATGGGGTGAAACGGCAGACTATGGTTCTCTCTCTCTCTCTCACCAAAAAAAAGGAATGAACTTTCGAAAACGAATCAAACTAGACACTCAAGATTCATCATGTTACTCTCCAAAATCATCTTCCTCAGTTGTGAAAGCTATGAAGATTTATTCTGGCTGATTGGCTTTAATGAAGTAGATCTCCAAAGTTTGATGTGATAGTCTCAACATCTCCAAAGTGGCAATCTTGCCAGAAGTTAGTCTCTGACCATCATCAAAAATCACTGATCTGATTGCTGGTGGTAATTGCTGAATGTGCTAGACATCTTTTTTCTCCATTGGTGAATGAATGCAGAACCTTGACGAGCTTTAGTTAATCGACCAGTTCTTAAGATGTTGTTCTTTAACAGACAACTTTGGAGTGTTTTTTGCTAGTAGAAGGTTCATATCCTTCTTCATCATTCTTCTTAGGCTTCTTGAAAATTGTCTATTAGTTAGATGACTTATTTTCCTTAGAATAATCACTTTTTATGTCAAGTAGACTATCTTGAATGTAAACCTCAATTGAGGCATTTTTCTCCTTCCTCAAGGGCATTTTGCTTTTTTGTTTAGTGTTTTTTTTTTTGAAAAGTTTTGCCTCTTCATTCTTCTTATGGTCTACCCCCCCTCCCTCTTTTGTTTTTTGGATTTTGGACCTTATGCCGGTGTTCTTGTAGCACCTCCCTTGTCCTTCCTGATCTGAGTCCTTTTTTGAGTTTACTATCCATCTAATCTTCCCTAAATATTCTCCTTTGGCTTCACATGTTCTTCTTCTTTTTTCTCTCGCCTTTCCTCTCTCAGTCCCTTTCCTGTTTAACATTTGCATCTTTAAGAACACTCATGCCCATGATCTCTTGTGCTGTAGTCAAAGGCTCTCATCCTACACCTCCCATGGCTACTTACTACATGTTGTTCCACATGGTTACTTCTATATTTTGTTCTTTGGAGCATGGTATGCTTCTCTGATATTACATGCTCATTTCATGAATGAGAAAGATCACCACCTAATGACGTTTGTCCTTCCATGCAGCATCTGCCATGATCTTTGACATGTTTGGTTTGTATCATAATTCTACCTCAATCCTGGTTACATTGGATCAATTGATGGGTTTTCTCCAAACCGTTAAAGCTTGTTACATGTAAGCATGTAATGCTGACATCTTTGTCTAGTTAAAGGGGCTGCATTTTTTTTTCATTTTTAATTAAGGTAGAAGGTGGATTCCACCATATTTCTACTTACAATGTCTAAAGAAGAAAGGCAATTTATTAGTTCTAAGTGACTATAGGCAGGGAGGGATGTTAACCCATTTATTGTACCCTATGATTTTTGGTAGGTGCAATGCTTAGGAAATCCAATCAGAACTTACCAACTCGCTATTAATGTTCCTTGGAATCCATGAGGGCTTGCTTTAAAATCTACCAGTACTTTCATTAGAATACAGTAGAGCTTGCACAAAATCCACCACACAGGAGAGAAACACAAAAAGAAGTCCCCTCAAGAAAAAATACTTCACTGATTGAAATTTGAGTATGTAGAGGGAGGGTTCTTTGGTAGCTTTTAATTAGGGTCCCTTACATTGATAAGGCTCGTGGGTGTCATTGGAATTAAATTAGGGTTTGAAACACATCAATATAAGACTTCTAGAAACCAATTCTTGTGCCTTAAGAGCTTCTTGGACATAAAAACCTATATAAAGGTAGCTTATGTGCTGTCAGATTGAATTAACGGTATCATAGTTGTCACTAGATGACTCATGGCTTGCATGGGAATCAAAAAAAGCAGCTGATGGAAGGTTTTTGCTGTCCAAAATGATTTGACAGTTAAGGATACTGCCATCCAAATGATCTGATGGTAGGAGCATTGCTGTCAGGTTATATACTAACAGTAGGATTGCTGTTGGATTACTGGCTGGACTACACTGACATAGCTTCAGTATTTTGTCCATAATTTGCTTATATGAGTTTTGATATGGAAAGCTTATTTGATGTGGATGATGGAACTAGTTTGAACTTCAGATTCTATCTGTACTGATTATGATGAAACCATCTTTTTGGTCTGATATGAACTGAATTTTGCTAACACCAAACTTACTACTGATCTATTTTACATTATTACAGCCTGTTAGACACTTGTGGCTCAAGTATCTTCTTATATCTCTCTTTAGTTAGTTTTGAAGTGGTCCAAAGGTTTCCTTGGGGTCTTATGACAACGAAAGGTGTAGATTTGTCCTTCAGTCTTATTTCAACAAAATTCTGGTGTATTTGTGTAACTTCATTTCAAGTTCTGGAATGAAGGTATCAAGTTTAAGCATTAAGTGTCTAAGATTGAGGAGTCTCCACAAGCATAAGTTGAGCTCTGTATAGTGTACAGGCCAAGCCTTTTGGCCTATACTTCCTCTGACCACATAGCTAATCATTCATTTTGTGCTTATTTTGTTTGTCTTCTCTCCAGTCACATAGCTATACTTGCGGAGACTCCTCTCTTGTAAACTCTTGATACTACTTGAACTTACTCCATTTCATAACTTGATTTGGTCTTATCACTTGTGTCCTATATGGAAATTTTTTATGTAAGTCCTCACTTTACCGTATAGATCATACACAACCTCAAGACTCCCTAACATAACTAATGCATATCATTTTAATTTTCCTAGACAAGATAAAAGGGATGTTTTGATGTTCTCTTGACTTCATTAAAATACTCAATAATAAACTCAGTGACTTGGCTTGAGCTGCCTTAATGGTTGGTGCATAAAAGATATGCCTTGGTGGTGAGTAACAGGTCCATAGTTGGCCATAGTCAATTGTGGGTCAACCTATCGTAAAGTGACTTGTTGGGTCAACCTCTCGTATGACAGCTTGAGATGAAATCTTTCTTCTTTCTTGTTTCCATCACAAAGCCCTGCCATCATCTATAATCTAACCGACTCCTGGCAGTAACAGTATATATAGGCTCTCCCCTTTGACAATTGACCTCTTGTTATCAATGGCCACCAGAAATGGGGATAAACTTTCTCCTTCTTCCTGGCCAATTAGTTCTTCTTTGGAATGGTAATGGCAAGAATATTAGCATTGTTCAGAACTTCAGATGATGATTTAGATAGGAGGTGTTATGTTTTAGGTAGGCAAGCGAGGAAGAAATTGAGAAAAATCAGTGACAAGGGATAAGACTAGTGATATTTTCAGGCTTCAATGTTGGTTAAGAGCAAAGGTGTCCTAGGGACAATGAGAAGCAGATGGGTTGATAAGAAACTGATCCAGATCAAGCGATGAGAGACCCAACAAGTGGTATTGTAGGGCTAAAAGATTAATTTTTCCCTCTCCATGTAATCAACAAGTTGCATGTTGAATAATGGCCGGATCTGGCAGTTCAAAAGGTTGAATCGTTTGGGTCGATGGGTTTGGGCAAGTTCTAAAATATTTTGCGACCTTTGGGTTGATCTGGCCCCAATCTAAGGTTGGCTTGCTTGGCTTTTAAAATACCAATAGCACAATAAATCTGACTCAATTTTCTAAACTACAATTTTCCAAATTAACATGCTATCCAATTTTTCATAAGTAAATATATTAAGATCATTTTCCATTTAACTTATAATATTATTTTGTGATCCTTTCACATCCTCATCACCATTATTTTTAGCAACCATCAGAATTCCTTACAGGGACACACTATTGCATGCTTATGGTATTTACTTAGGAGTTTCAACTGATCCATTGTTAGTGTGAGATCATCATAGATTGTTGTACTATCCTATACTGTATAGGAAGGGAACTAATATAAAACACAAGTTTGGATCGATACAGGCATCGTAGCACCTTGTACTACCCCATACCAAGGCGTACCAAGGTGTGTACCAACCCGTACCGAGGCATACCAAGATAAAAAAATGTGAAAAATGGTTGGAGGATTGTTTTGGTATGGGTTATGTACCGTAGCATACCAAATTAGTATGGTATTAGATTATTAGTACAATATCCGGTACCGAAATTGCAGATCTTGAAAATAACTGTCTGTTTCATACTATGAAGATAATTTATTATACTCATAGTTGTAAGTTTTGCCCCTAGCAATGGAACATATTGAATTCTTGAAATGGTTTAAACATACTCTTCAGGTATCCCAAATAAAATAGATTAGACTTAAAAAACGTGCATTTAAGAGATGAGACAATGTTGGAAGCTTTAATCTTTTGAGTATCTATATAAAATCTAGGATTATTATGTGATACTATAAAACTTAAATTTGGTTTGCATCAACTGTTAAGGATTTCTTGTAATATGCATAAATCAATTTGACAATATTTCTTATCTGTTTAAGATGTTAATTTTCCAATGTTCACAATTAGTGCTAAAAATGAACTGCCAAAGGGCCTGGTTCTACATTAATTCCAGTTATAGATGTAAACTGGTTCAGTTGGTAAGTTCCTAGGAGTTGTTACCAATGACCTGTGTCAAATCCTTCTTGCACCATTTTAAAATTTATTACCTCAATAAATTGGGTGGGGGCCTCTTTTATCTTTGAAAAGAAAGAAAAACATGACCCAATTGGACTTCCCTGGCAGGGCCTATTTGAAAATTTTGCATTTGCCTATCCCTAGCCCAACCTTTTCCTACATTACTCATAATGTGTCAACAACCAAATAGATAGATAGAACCATGTGGACTATGGAGTTGTGAATTAATTCAATTTAAACATTATAAGGTATACAGATCATACAAAGCTCTCAATTATGTCAGAAGGGAAATGAATTGATGATCAATCTACCATGAGCTTAAACAATGTATCCTAGGAATACTGAAACTAACGAAACAAAATGCTACACTAGTTTATGAGTTTGTGCATGCTCGATTCCCAATTGTTAAAGTCCTAGTATGTGTAATAAATCTGTCTAGACAATGATAAAGCATCGTGTATCATGCATTTTGACAACTTAGTTTGTTAGGTAACTAGTTTGTTTTTCAGTTGTTGTATAGCTAAAAAAGAATCAAAACATATGATTCTGTTTTTAAGTATTTTTAATGTTGGAGATTATATTGGAGGTCTTAGAGATCATGATTGATAATATGATTCTAAATTTACATGATCCCTCATATTTTCTAAACCAAGATTCCCTGAATGGGTACCTGGACCCATACCGGTTGGCTATCGGAATAGTATGGTATGGGTCTATACGGTGCCATTCCGGAGGCCAATCATTATTTTTTTTTGCTATTTTTGAACTAAAGTCGGAAAAAATAAAGAATTAGTTCAGAATGGCAAAAATAATAAAGAATTTTCTATTTCAAAATGAAATAGGGAGGGCTCAGATGCCCTCTCTCCCTCTTTCCAAGCAACGAGAGAGTTTCTCTTGGCCTCTCTCTCTCTCCTCTTCCCTCTCCCTCTCTCCCTCCCTTCCTCCCTCTCTCTCTCTTTTCCTCTTTGTCCTTCCCTCTCCCCCCTTCCCTCACAGATTTCTCGAAAAGAAGGGCGGAACCATGCCCGTCTGCCCTTGATACGGTTCGGCACCCCCCGAATTGGGCAATTCAGGATGGTAAAGCCTTGTTCTAAACTGAGTATTTGAGCTCAAAGTCTCCATCTATGATTGTAACCTAGCTCTCTCTCTCTCTCTCTCTCTCTCTCTCTCCAACAAAAACATAATATATGTTAATATGCAATAATTTTTGCTGTGGCTCTTGCCAAGAAACAGGGAAATTAAAAATAAAAAGTAAAGATGGACAAAAAATAGTTATACATTCCTTCCCTAGTTGGGCCACATAACACTATCCTTATATAATTGAATTCTTTTCCCACTTTTTCTAATTTCAAATATATCACATTGTATGTCAGATGAGTTTCTTCTTGTAACTCATCTTATTTAGATACTTAGAGGTTTTGGTTGGAGCAGGTTACAAGAAGTGTAGATACTGAATTTGGCCAGTTAAGCTCCCAAGAAAAGAAGACAGTTGATGCAATTGTCAGTGCTAGGTAAGATTGGTCAGATCACTTGATGATGCCACAATTTCTATAATATCTTTCTGTGATTATCCAGATTGAATAGTTAGATGGAAAATGAAGTATCAAAATGTCTAGATATATTTATTTTTTGAATTAATCCAGTCAGCAATCATCTTTACTGGATTATAAAGGGAAAATTATAACTAATTGGAGAACCAATTATTAATATTATTCCAGCTTGAACTTATCTAATTGTACTATGTCTGTTCTGTGGCACACTTTCCACATTGCAGTCAATTTCCATTATCTATTATATTGGTTGGAGTTGGGGATGGACCCTGGGACATGATGAGGGAATTTGATGACAATATTCCTGCTAGATCTTTTGACAATTTCCAAGTAAGATCAGAAATTACAATAGCAGTCAGTTTCCTCACTTTTTTATTAGTATGCAATTAGTTGTAACTGGGTAAATCTGCGTTGTCTTCCTAGTTTGTGAATTTTACTGCAATTATGTCAAAGAACGTGCCTCAAAGCAGAAAAGAGACAGAGTTTGCGCTTGCAGCACTGATGGAAATACCTGCACAATACAAAGCAACTTTAGAGCTTGGGATCTTAGGGTATGGAGACTAAAAACTCCTTGAGGATCCAGCAGTCTTAACTTATGTTAATTTCTGTTAATGCTTATTTGTTGATGCAATTACTGCTATTCTTCTTGTTGTCAAGCAGACAACGGGCTGCAAAGTCTCCTGAAAGAGTCCCTCTTCCACCACCTGTTGGAAGTTACGGTGCAGCTTCCTCTGTACTAAATACTTGTGGATCAATGAGTTACCAGCAAAGTGCACCATCTTATCCTGAATATCATGCGACACAAACCACAGCTCCTGCTGCAAGTGCTTCAGGGGAAGCTCAGGTAGTGTTCTCTCAATTCTTGTCTGTTACTTTGAGCTTTGTCGTAATGTTCATCATGACCTAAGGCTTATTTAATGTTGGCTACGCTCATTTGCTTATTCCATTCAGATTGGTCTAGATCTTGCAACAAGCAATTTATCCTTTTTCGATCAAGGATAGACCTTCATTTTGTCCAATTGCACAGATGCATAGCTCTGCTGACCATTGCTATCTCATGAATCTTGGGCAGGTTTGTCCAGTCTGCCTTTCAAACCCCAGAGATATGGCCTTTGGCTGTGGGCACCAGGTGAAGTAATGACATTTTGCAGCACTATCTACAGTTATTATCTTCATTATTCTTATCATCATCGTCGTTATATTTTGTCCCTCTCCATTGCAGACGTGCTGTGACTGTGGACCAAATCTTGTAACATGCCCCATCTGTCGCAGCCCAATTCAGACCAGAATAAAGCTCTATTGAGGTCACTGCAATGATGTATAGAGAGGGTATGCGGTTCCAATTTAAACAGCATGGACTTTTTTCAGGGTAATCATAATTTTCAGCCCAGTGGATTATCTAGATTTCCATCAGTCTAGTGGATTGCAGCTGAGTATGCTGAGCAATGGCCTTGCTGTTTAGAAGACAACTGCAAACCCTTCCTTGCCCGTGTTTGTGTAACTTGTGTCTGTTTCTTTTCACACATTCTGTCTTGCTGTCTTAGATGTCTATATGAAGGCCTGCATATGTGTTGGCATAGGTGTGTTTGTGCGTGCATGTGTTTGAGTATGTATATCTGTGCTTGTGTGCGAGTGCATGCATGCATTTGTTCATGGTGTCCGGAACTGCTACATCTCTGATAGGCCAATTTGCTTGTCGGCAAGTCGCCCAAGAAGAGGCCTGTCGGGGAACCCCACCAATCTGAACCCCTACCCAGTTCAGAAGGGGCCATCCTTCAATACATCACCATGCAGCTAAAGTGGGTGGTTGCCATCCCAGAAACTGAACCACCTCCTTCCCAAGGTAAGCACTGTAACTGACCCTTTTTGCATCTCAATTCTTGAATCTCAACCCTTTGGGTTCTTGTACTTAATCATTGTTGTATCGTATATTGTTAACTAGAGGTTAGCTTGTATATTTGATTTTTTTTATGAATGGCTCAAGTCTCTCCTGAGATAGAAGAGACAAGATTTATATTTCTGTCAATATATCATTCTTCATTTGTAGATAATTTGATTCTTCTTTTCTTCCTTATTTCTAACGTGCCAGCAAAAGGCTATATCATTTGTTTCAAGACTATTAAGACCCTGGCCTATGGATCAACCACTAAATTTTCTTCCCACGCCCAACCCAAACAAAAGCAAACATTAGATTTGCTTTTGTACAAAGCAACATTTTTTTTAAAAAAACTAAAGCTGCTTTGTATGCATTCACTTACTTGCAAACAGTGCAGAGCTTTGTCAAGTGAAATCATTGTGATCCAATCACTGAACCTGTTGCAGATTGTCTTCAGGGATTTTTGCCATCATTTGTACCATTCAGAGCAATCTGTGTTCAATTCATTTCATCTGGGCACAACTTGTATGATGGATGCATCTGGACTTGTCAATTGTAACGTTTTAGGGAATCCGGAATGCTGAGCATGCATTTGTGTGGGCAAGGGAATATTGTTGCAAGACTGGATAGATCTTTGAACAGTGGCATCTATTCAACATGTTCAGGCGCAACCATGCTCTACTACTACTGAAGAAATATATCCAATGGATCAACTCTAATCATACATTAAATGAGAGAAGGGATCTGGAACTGTCATTCAGGAAAATTGGGTCCAAGGAATGACCGTAAATTCTAGTTCGTGCTTCTGGAAAGAGACTGGGCTTCTCTTAAGCCAAATGAGTAGGCTATAGTGGAACCTGAGGAGCTGTGGTAGCTTTAAATGTCCCAAATCAAATGGTTGCAGGGGTACAAAGGCTATTTTTGACTTAAATGCCAACAGAAGAGCTATAAGCATTGTGGTGTCAGTGAGTCCTAGCCTGCTGGTATTTGTAAAGGAAGTAGGAACATCAGCTTTTTATCATGCAGCTGTACAGACGGGTGAAAAAGGAATTGTCTTTGCTTAGGTGAAAATGGAAACCAGATCAAAGAACCTTCTGCAGGAGGAATCAAGCTGTGGGGCACATTGGTTTGCTTGACTCTGGTGCCAAGAGAAAAACTAACTTTGGTTTAATGTGATATGCTTGCATAATCATGGAGTTTTAACAGCCTTCATGCCTATCGTGTCTGAAGTCAAAAAGAGTGTTAGAGAGTAGGGGACAAAGAATTTTAGATATTAAATATTACTTCTGAGCATGGTATGTGCCTTATCATTAGATTCTTCGTTGCTTCTCTAATTTCTAACATGGATGATAAATACTTTGCTTATCAGCTCAAACATATCCTGCAAAAATTGGAATTTGCTGAATATGCGACATTTGTATCGGATAGACTGATAGACAATGATACCTACATGCCCTCTAGTTCTTTCTTCACTCAAAAGCTGCTCATAATCCAGGGGTCTAATGATCTTGGAAATAGGCTGGAGAAAACTCATGATGGCTTATTATTCTTACTTTTTGTGGATGATCTGGAATCTCTCTATTTTTTTGAAGGCTCATGTCTTTGAGAGCTAATCTTTTGCTTACATAGTTATTTTCTTTATCATTATCAGCCCTTCAGAGACCAAAAAGCCCGCCCAGAAAAAAAAGACCTCATATCTTATAAATATCTGATTTATTGTGTAATGATTCTCGAGAAATATTGGAAGAATTTTAAATGCCCATGGGTTATAAGGAGGCAATAGATGCAGAATTCCTTTGGCAGCCAAGATATGCAGTGTAATCAGTTCCATGCTCTGTTAGTGAAATAAATGACAAGCACATGCTTGTAAAATGGAAGTTCCAATCTTGAGGAAGCATTAGATTGTCTGCGAGGACTTGTTCTGCCACCCTTGTTTGGAAGAATGTGTTCAAATGATCCAAATTTTCACCGAGAAACATGTGGAATCACAATAAGAAGAGAAGGATTACGCCCTGTAGCATTAGGAAGTTGTCTCTTCCTCAAGAAGACAACCCTGGTTGATATATGTATGCTAATCTTACATGTTGCTTCTTAAGCTAGCTCTGAAATTCTTGCATTGCTCCTTGATACTTCAGATTAAGCTGCTGCTTGTGAAATACTGACTCACCAGCAGTTAATGGATTTGATATACTACCATAAAAAGATAGCAATTTGAGACCTATAACTCACTGATTTGAAGAACTCAAGATCATAAACATTTGATGGGACTCCAAACAATTTAATTGGGCTCATCTGGTTGAGCATATGATCTGGAGTAAGATTTGCCGTATTGGTTGGTATCATATTGTACCGATACTAAACTGATATGTAGTTTCGTACTATACCGATATTTGGTACGTCTTGTTATTTTGTATCATACAGTGTATCGATATTATGGTAGGATGGTACTGGTATGGGGTTTGCTATAGTAGGATGGTACTGGTATGGGTTCGCTATCAAGATGGTGAACTTTTGATATGGAGAATGCAATAGATTAGCATTTCATGACCAAAGGGTTCCTTGGAACTTCGTAACTGGAAAAGTTGGAAGTGTGCTATTGATGCATGGCAGTAGATACACAAGTGTTGTATTTTGATTACTTGACATGTGGGCAAACATCTTGATTACAGAGAGATCAGTGAGCTTCTAGTATTGTGCCCAGCACTCAAAACTTGGGATTGGATGGGGAATACAATAAACGTTAATAAAGAAAGAAAAAATTGATACATATTTAAGATGGCTACATTCTAGGCATAAAGTAAAGTTTCTACCGGTTACGCCTCCGCCTGCGTGGGGCATATGAGGCACCCAGTGCCCACGTGGAGGTCATATGAGGAGGGAAACATAAAGCTCCCCTGTCAGATATTGTCTGGTTCTGGAGCTTCATGCAAGCGTCCTTCACCCATTCTTAGTTTTGTTTTCCACTCAAAACGCGTCTGCAGGATTTGAAGACACCCGCCTCATATCCCCAAGCTCTGGAACGAGTCTTTCTGATGTGGGACTATTGGGCCTCACACCCTTCCTACCATCGGACAACAGCCATCCTTGGCTCTGATACCACATGTCATGCCCCCGCCTGCGTGGGGCACGTGAGACACCTAGTGCCCACGTGGAGGCCACATGAGGGGGGAACACGGGGCTCCCCTGCCAAATATTGTCCAGCTCTGGGGCTTCATGCAAGCGTCCTTCACCCCTCCCCGGTTTTGTTTTCCATCCAAAACGCGTCTACAGAATTTGGAGACACCCGCCTCATATGCCTAGGCTCTGGAACGAGTCTTTCCGGTGTGAAATTATTGGGCCTCACACTACCAATAGACACACTATATTTTTATTTAGTCGTCTAGATTTTGGGGTCTACATAGTAGCACCAACACAATCGTAGATTACATGGAAGGGATATTAATCTTAATAGAGCCTGTTGCAGATATATTTCATGTAAATTGGTGCATTGTATCTTTACTCTTCAAACAACACTATTCATATATATATATACCTCTTAAATGATGTTATTTTTGCATTGATACCCTCCTTTTGGATTTTTTTTAATGATGTTAACAAGTACTTGTCTTAAAGTCCAAAAAGACAATAATAGCAAATATTTAATATATGGTTTACATAGTAAAGAGTTATTTTTTGTATAGTTTTTTTTAGGGATATTAATGTAAAAGTATAATCCATTTATTTTACGTTTGAAGCAGTTATTTATTAACATTGTTAGCTAAAATCTCATGAAAGGGTTGTCTTGCAAAAAATAGAATAATTTGAGGGGCGTATATGCAAATAATGATTTTTGAAGGATAAATATATAATAAGCAATATTTGCAAGGCTATAATATACATATAAAAACCCATCTTAAGAAGGTGGTTTGAACTCTGCCTTCTCCTTGACATCTACAAGAATCTAAATAGATATTGAACCACATAGCATGCCAAAAGAAATCAATTCATTATTCCAACATAGAAAAAAGAACGAAGGTCCCACACGAAATTGAAAAAGATTTTAAATAAGCAAAAATATCCCAAACTTTTATAACATCACTTTTAGGTACTCCCACCTTTATCTCCACTAATTTCAAATGACTGCATGTCTTGATCTTGTTCCCTCAAGGACACAACGTGCTTGCATCAAGATTCAAAGCTGACCACCTGTCTTTATTCTTTCCTTCTGGATTTATTTTCCTTTTTTCTAAGATTTTCTTAGTGGATGTCTTACGACTTCAGACATTAATTTTAATATTAGAAGGACACTCGCATTGAAAAACCAAAATCACCAACAGTAGCGGCAAATTTTGGTTCGGAACGTACAAGCCCTTGCATTTTGGGCAATGTACTGGATGTTCAATTTCGCAAGACGTTGATATTCACTCTATGTCCATAAGCAATGGCTCAGTCTGCTTAGAGTCTAGTTTCCTGTCTCAGTAAAGCAAGCTAGGTATAGAATCACAATTTACCACAAAAAAAAAAAAAACCACCATTACCAACCTTTTTTTTATCTTTTGATCGCGGGTCGACCTACCATAAGATAGACATGAGTTACAGCTCAAAAAATAAGTTTACCACAAAATAAACATAAGTTGCAGCCTAAAAAGCAATTTTAATTTACTGTGCAATTTGAGCTATAAGTATCCAAACAAGTGGATTGATTTGCAGTTGCTATACAGCTCCATATCCAGGACTCCAAACAGCTTCAGTTTTTATGAATTTGGGCTTCAAAAACACCCTGATTCCAACCAGGATGGTATTATAATTAAGCTCAAAACCTAAATCAAACCTGATGCTAATCCAACCTAAATCCAACCCAACTCTAATATAATTAATAAATAAATAAAGCATATTTATTTTTAGTCCAAGATTTTTATATATTTTATTCAAGCCCTGTCTGATATAAAGACTCATCAGAGGGTGAAAGAGGTTGCTAGGGTCAATCTCCATAGAATTAAAAGAGACCTTATCAGATCTTTCTTTCACCCCATAGGGATCAGGCGCTGCGACCGGTTGCTCTCACCCTCTCCCTCCTCTCTTCCACCCCTGGGATCTCTTCTAGAGATGGGCATCGGGCCATGCCGGGCCCTGGCACGATACGGGCCGTGCCTGGCACGACCCGTTAGGCAAAAAAAAATAGCCGTTACGGGCCGTGCCTGGCACGGCCCGTCTGGCTACCAAAAAATAGCCGTTACGGGCCGTGCCTGGCATGGCCCGTCTGGCAAAAAAAAATCGTTGGCATAACGGTTATTTTTGGTTTTTACCCAAAATACCCATCCCAACAATCATAAAACGGCTAATTTGAGGGGTATTTTGGGAAAAAAATATTTGGAGTCCTATAAATACCCCTTTCCTCCCTCATTCTCACCACACCAAACCAA
>JAOXJJ010000002.1:5129590-5154830 GCA_025769935.1 Phoenix roebelenii | reverse complement strand
CCTGGCCCGGCCCAGGCCCGGTTCAGGCCCTTATGGGCCGTTTCGGGCTGGTTCGCGGGCCGTGCCGTGCTTGGCCCACGAATCGTGCCAGCCCAGACCCTTATGGGCCGTGCCGGGCTGGCTCGCGGGCCGTGCGTGGCCCACGAATCGTGCCTGCCTAGGCCCTTATGGGCCGGGCTCGGCCCACGGGCCAGAAATTCGTAACCCAGTCCGGCCCCCTTTTATGGACCGTGTTAGGCACGACCCGTTACTGTAGCAGGCGGGGCACGGCCCGCTTTGGCCCGGCCCGGCCCAATACCCATCTCTACAGTCTCTTCCATAGGGGAACTTCCCAAAGAGATCTTTGCAAGTCAACCCAAATAAAATCCTAAAATGCAATACTAACCAACAACAATTTCTTAAATCATTCTACGGTCTTAAATTGCCTATACAATCCAACCAAACCGAGCCCAATCCAACACACACCCAGAGCAACTAGGTTTCCATGAAATCAATACTCGTTCTGCAGGCAAATGTAAAAACATGGGAGAAGAAAGAGAGGTCATTTTTTAATATCCGTGCCGGACACCAAGCCAATAAAGATCCTGAATGAAGGTTTTTTAACAAGAGCATGATGAATTCAGAGTGGTAAAGATTTAATAAAACATCATAACAATATAATTCTATAAAGTAAACCTAACAGTGAAACATAGCAAGGCCATTTACAAGGACAAGATAACAAGACAATTACAGATTCAAATGCATAAGAGGCAACATTGCAACCTGCAGATAACGCTCTGAACTGTACAACAAAAGACTCAACAAAGACATACTACACTTTGCATTGGCATCATCTCTCCAGTAATTTTCACCAGCTTCTGTGAGTTGAAGGCACTTTGTGCATCAAAAGCCCTCTAGTTGTGCCGCTCGGCTTGTCAGTGGGACATAGCGCACGGATGTTTCACTTCGAATGCTGATGGAGCCATCCAGCTTCCTATCAACCACCTGCAAATCCTGGAAGAAGCTCCCCACAGGAATCACCATCCTTCCACCAGGTTTCAACTGGTCAAGTAACGGTTGAGGGATCTTTGCAGCTGCTGCTCCCACATGAATGGCATCATAGGGTGCCTGCTCTGGCCAACCTTGCCGTCCATCTGCAACCAGTGAATAGGTTCATCAACAGTTTACAAGCAAGTCATGGCTCCTCTGTTTAAATCAACATGACTTGGTAATGCACAAGTTTTAAATAAAACAAAGTTAAAGATTTCAAGTACAAATAATTTTCTAAAACTATGCATTCCACTGGAAGAAATGCAAGCACAAAGTAACAGATCCAAGGTTGTAATATGGTGGTCCAAGCAAGTGGATCCAATGGTTTATAAAAATGTGTTTATCTCTTCTTTTCTTTTCTTTTTTTAGTGAGACAACATAATAAAAGGTTGAGCACCCAAATAATGAAATTGCATAAGCTAAATTTTTACACTTAATCAGAAATATCATGCCAACATGAAAATTATAAGAAATGGTTTTTTATCCCATTTCTTTGGTGTAGGCTTTAAAAGCATTTTCTGTTTACTCTCACCAAGTCTTGCATTCTTATTCCATAATTCTGCCATGTTTTTTTGCCTCTTGTACAAATTGATGCACGTTGGCCATTCAAAGGATGAAGAAAACACAAGAGATGAATTTCAGAAAATAAAAAACTGAAATGCATCATAAATAGGGTTCATAAATGCCGTGCCACAAATTTTATGACTTACTGTTCATGTCTTGTCTTATTAAGACTCAAATGAGCAAGGTCGGCGGAACCGTCCCGAACCAAATAGTACTGATGGCTCACTGGTATGGTTCCAGCAACGGAAACGAGACATGTTGCCGGAGCTGGAGAAGGAGAAGGAGAAGAAACGAGAGCGAGCAAGGGAGCGAGGGCGAGGGAAGGGTGGCACACGCTGGCAAAGGGCCGACAGAGGCCATGGGGTTCCAGCGAAGGCCGCGGCAGGCGAGGTCGCGGCCGGTTCTAGGGCCGGGGCCTCCACTGGCCCTCCGCCGGTGTCCGCCAACCTCCCTCCCTCTCTCTCCCCCCTTTCTCTCTGTCTTTTCCTCTCTCTCATGGTACAGTTGACTATCGATAGAGGCCTGGCACGACAATCTAGTTTGGTTATAATACTTGTTGGTTGCAGCTTGTGCTCCATTAGAACCAAATGACCCCTATATTTTTTCCATGTGCATCATATTATTATATGTGCATGCATGTAGACATATTGCCTTTTGCCAAATACCATATATTATTTGCTTAGATCTTTATATTGCATTACATATTATATTATACTATATTATAATGGCCATTTTGTGCTACATTATAATAGCCGCAATGTACAAATAATTATAGTTATAACAATATTACTCTAATATTTATATGCTATTATTAAATTATAAAATATATTTTGGAGTAAACTTCTCTATGAGAGGCTTGGAATAATTTATTCCATGAGCAGGGGTTAAAATAAGTTGGAACTCATCCCAGAAAGGCCCCATAAGAGACCTCTTTACTCCCCTCTCCTGAATGGAAATCGAAGCTCATCAATTACTCTCTTCTCCCGTGCATCACCTCTACTACCTCACTATGACTCCTAGGTTCTACACTCAGTCCCGTTGCAGTGGGACACCAAAAACTTCAAAGTTCAAAAGGCTTGATCCCAGTCTCAAACCCTAATTCCAGAGGTCATGCCATCATGGTGACCAACAACTTGGTAGGGTCTGTAAATGTCAAGATCAATATCGCTACCCCTTAAGCATATCTGCCTAATTGTAGCCACCTCTTTCTCCAGTATCATATATGACCATCCAGTAAGCTTGCCTTGGTGGTTGTCACCTTCTTCTCCAATGCCATATTCTTGAAGGAAGAAAAGGGATCTTATAGGGAGATTGAGCTAGTAGTTGGTTGGGCTAGGTTTGAGTTTGGGTGGGGGGAGGTGGATGCTCGTCGGATTAGAAGCAAATAAAGGAGGAAAGTAGAATAGAGGAAGAAAGAAGGAAAAGAAAGCCTTTGAGTCATAGGTCCGCAAGATAGGTAAAAAAACACTTAGCATTTTCTTTTCCTGTCTACATGTTGAAGGGGGACTAAAATCCAGACCATTGAGATTCAAACCTAATTGTCATAAAAGTGAAAGCAATAGATAGTCAAATATTTTCAAATTTTAATATTCTAATATTATTATTTTAAAATTTATTTATGTAGCCAAATTATTATTTCTCATTAAATAAATTACCTAAATATAAAAAATTCATGATTTATGTACCATTATAATAGCGCAACGAACAATACAATAATTTGTTTTCTATTCTTGGCCAGTATTTCTTTATATAAATGGGTAATTTTGTCCAGTTTATTGAAAAGTCATCTTTAACCTCCCCATTCCAATTTATTCCAACCAAATAACATTCAGAGTTACTACCAGGAATAAGATATTGTAAAGCAAAAAGAATTCAGTTTTTTTTTTTCTCCCATTTGATCCACAATCTAACCTGATTAAAATGAGTTGGAAACAAAATATTGCAAGAGTGCTGTTTCACAACCAAACACTACTTTAGAGAGTTTTTCATTATTATATGACACTCATGCATGGAAAAGGGACTCACATGTAGCAGCTCAAGCCTTTTGCATCGCAATAACAGGGTTTCATTGCAGGATACCTCTAAAACTGTTACAAGTGCTGTTAAAACATCGTAAATATAAACTATTTTACTAACTATGCTCTTTCTTTATTCTTTTCCCCACGTTCATTTTCACTGTTACCATCATCTTGTGTAAAACCACCAGCCACACCTCATACGTCTCTGATGTAGCACAAGTGCAGGGGAAGAGGAGGAGGAGGAAGAACAAGGGAGGGAGAAGAAAGAAGAGGTTATAGAGATGCAGGAAGAATAGAGGAGGAGAGGAGGAAAAGAGAAGAAGGAGAGGGAAAAGAGAGAAGAGAGGAGAACGTGGAGGAGAAATTTCAATTCACCTCATTAAAACCCTAATCATGAAGATAATCCCTTATATATAGGGCCCAAATAAACACAATTAACATAAAACCCCCTTACACAGAAATAACTCCAAATAAGCCCAAAAATAACACAAATAAGCCCTACACTAATAAAATGCAAACAAGCCCAAAAATAAAAATAAAATAACAGTGCAAATAAGATGGTGGACTAGACGGATGGATGATGTCCCCATCAGTCTCTGAACTTCCAGCCTCTTTTTGCTATCTGTCACTGAAGGTAGGCGTTCAGGCATTAAATATTTATGATATGGATTAGCTGCTTTTCTTTGTTCATGTGCAATGTTCATGCTTAACAACTAATCCATATAATGGCATTACAGTAAACATATCCACTTACCCCTAAAACAGTTAAAAGAATGTCTTTACGGTCTTACCATCTATTTCCCACTAGGACTGCAGATGTCCGAAGATATTTATGAATATCTCAGACCTGGAATAACAGGCTTAAATCAATCTCATTCGACTAGAAAATGAGACAATATCAAACATCATTCAAAACTTAACACATAAGAGCTGTGATTGAACACTTTGGGTTTGCAAAAACAAATAGAAAGTCAAGCTCAGCTCAATAACAACCTCATCAATGCTTAGGTAACAAACGACCCAAGCTTGGAATCAGCTCAACAACAACCTCATTAAAGTTCACTTAGTTAACAAACAAGCCAAGCTTGAACATTTTTTCCTAGATTGGCTTGAGGTCAGCTCAGACTCAAATACCCCTTCATATAACGCACCAAGTCTAAGCTACTTGGTAGTGATTACTTATCTCTGATGGGGTCAATGGCAACCCCAGATCCCACATCACATTTGTGCAAGTTTCAGTCCTCACTTTGCTTTCATGTTACACATCACTGTCAGTTATCCGATTCAGGAATAAGTCCAAAAGTGGATTCAGATGCCGGCTGGAAGCAGAATTTTCAAGAAAAATATTGCAAGAAAAATGTCAAGGAAGCAGGTGGATGAGTAAAATAAAAATAAAAAAATAAAAAGCAGGTGCAGAACCCTCTGTGGATGATTGCAGATTTTAAGACTTCGCTCACCTCCCAATTGCTACAATAAGTTGGTGGCATAATTCAATATTTTGACCTAAGGGAAGCAGCAAGGATAACTTAGAAAAACTATTGTATTCATAAAGTGCTATATTCCAGAATAGATCCTAGTTTGCACCAATAAAATCTTGTCTGTATAAACCCCCTTTTAGATCTTGATATATCCATTGCATTCTTTTAAGTATAGGTTACATGGTTAAAATTTTAAATAGTGCAGCTCTCGTATTGTGCATGTCATTTCTTTTTACTTCTTATGCTTATGATTTTACTCTGACAGGATTTATTGACTGCTCCAAGTCAGAAGATACACAGTCCCCTACTTGAGAAAGCAAAACACATAAAGATGAGTTTGAGTTTTTATCATCTCCTGTTTGGTGACAACTTAGGTTTGAAAATACTCAGGTTACAGGCTAAAATTGCATGCCTGGTATGACCAAATGGATATCAACTAGTAAATTGAGAAACAATGTTATCCCTCATAAAATTATAGTGTAAGCAGAACATACCAGCAACATGCAGAGAAAGGGAACCTCCATTCAGCAATGATGATGCAGCACTTCTTTTAACATTCTCAATGGATGAAGCAACCAGTTCTGGAATGTGTTCGACACCCACCGCACGGCCTTGCAGTCCAACCATCATTGCAAAGCATGCTGTCAAGTACCCAGTCCCTACATGAAAGTCACAAGCAAGGAAATATAATGATGTATCACCTTAAAGTTTAATAATATTTCAAGGGCATGAACTTATCACCTACAAAGTGCAAATGTTATGTAAGTGTAATTCTAGTTGTTAATACACAGATAAAGAATAAAAATTGATATTACAAGTCAATCACTGTCATAAATGATGCTATCATATGGTCACTCTACCATTATTCTCTTTAAAATACTGCAGCAGGGGTCTTGCTAAAGGCCCTGACAAGTGCTAGCAACATCCAATCCAGGGTTCAAGTGGCAGAGACACTGACCCAATTTTTAAATGGCAACTATAAAATGGGTTTCAGCATTTTTCAACCAAACCCAGCTGAAACCTGATAAAATGGGGCTTTCCAGTTCTAGCCAAAACTCGAAACCTCACTAACCAGAAATAAGCATTGTATGCAAGATCCGCCGAAGCGGTATCGAGACCCATGCCGGTCGGCTACCGGTTCGGTACAGTGCTGGTTTGGTACGGGATCAACCAGGCGGTTCACCCCGGTTCAATAGACCATGATTCAAGCTTTTTAAAGAGGTGGAGGGCCTGAATCGGTTCAAATAGGTGTGAATCGAGCAGTTCGCACTGGTTCCACTCGGAACCCCTCGGTTTGGGACGGTTCGGAGCAGTTCAAGACGATTTGAGGAGGATTTCGAAATTTAGGGCCGAACCGACCTAGATTTTCACCGGTTTGGTTCGGTATAGGGTGAACTGGGCGATTCAGCATGGTTCAGCATACCTTGACTCAAGATTTGCCGTCTCGGCATTGGACCCTGTACTGATGCCACGCTAACACATTGTCGCTATGGTATGGTACAAAATTTTTTTTGGTGTACCGAATGTCGGTACGCCACCCGTACAGAATATCAGTACCAAACTGGTACAGAACGGTACGTCCCATACCGCTTGGTTCGGGCTGGTACAGCATATGATGCGTTGACTGTATGTATTGATATACTCATATCTATTATGGAATTGCTCATGAATCACACATATCAGATGGGTTTTTGGTGCATATACAATGTTTTAATGTTAGCTTCCCTACAAGAGCTAAGAGGCATGGTATTACCAATTGACTAGCATTATACATTTACCACCACTTAGAAGTAATACCTTAAATATGGCACCATGATGACCTCAACAATCTTACCAGAAAATCTAGAAAATCAAGAAAGCTAACTAATTATAAGTCTTGTAACATAGGAGGAAGAGCACAGATAATGGTGGTTCCATAAAGCCACCATCATTGTCATCTCATAGAACAATGAAAGAGAGTCAAATGTCACAACATTCACTGCAACCACACTTCTGGCTAATCTGCCTTTTTTCTATTTTAGATAAATGAGGATGGTAAATGACAACTAATAGCTATTTGCATGAACATTTCATTATAGACTAATTAGCTGATGGCACTGGTGGTTGCATCATCCAAGAGAAATGGTACTGTATCGCTTCCATATCAATGTGAGAAGCCTAAGAGACTAGACTTTTTTGTCTTTGGCTGAGTGCCTTTCAGGTGAGGCTGAATTGTCCTTTTTCAGGTGAACTTTAAGAGTCCCAATGACACCAGGAAAAGGGAAAAAACTTGTTCACTATGCATTTTTTCTTTGGCCCTTACAGCATAACACGTGCTGCCCAGATACCACACCTCCCTTTTTTTTCTTTCCTTAATCACATGCATTGCATGTGTCCATTTCTATGTTTTGAGAAATTGGATTAGGCATCAGAAATTGTTTTCAGCAAGATGAAATGAGTTTAGGTTTCCACAGTTTTGATGATTTCAGCAGTATCCCTCTAGTTTAGGCAGTTTTGACAGACACCTATAAAAATTCAAAAAAAAATATCAAGAAAAATAAAAAAGTTAAGAAATATCAGATTGCATTAAAACACAAAGAAATTATCCTTTGAACATTAAAGAAATATCATTAGAGAACATATGATAACAAATTTGTCAATGACACTTGAACTCTAGGATAGCCAGGCCTATGTCAAGAAATTACCTATTCTCTAATCTCTCTGGTGCCTAAGATGAAAGTTCCAAATGTTCTGAAAACCTGCAAATTTCAATTGTAGTCTGAAAAAAAGAAATCCCCAATATTTTTTAAAAGAATGATGAAATGCAAAAATCAGGATAGACAAGCTATATATGCATTAAATTTAGTTCCATAAATTAGTTTAGGCTAAAACGCCAGAGTCAGCCCCACTTTCATATCACAATCAGGCTAAAACTGGAACTTTCGGTTTCAGTTTCAGAGTTTCAATGAAACTTAAAATGTCTGGTTTCTTCTTTAAGCTGAGAAAGATTGTATATGCTATGTAAGAGTGACAATGGAGCCATATACAGAAATATAAGGAATGAATATGGAGGCAATGTAGGCACTCAAGTGACTCAACTGAACAACATGTTCACACAATACTCCAATAAAGAGAACACTTCGCACTCGAGAAAATTAAAACACACTATAGTTTTGAGTCCTTCTACATTGTCAAATCCTTGATGCTTTCTGTTAACGAGTATCTGTGTAATTATATACTAACAGAATATATTCAAAATATAGCCTCTTATGTCTAATGACTAGTAAAATATCGAAGTATGATGTCATGAAAGCATACAAGGTGGAGACAAAGCACCTGAACCAACATCTAAAGCATGCATGCCTGGTTGGAGATGCTCCTTCAATAGCTCCAGACAAGTTCCATGCATATGAGGAGCAGATATAGTTGCATTGTAGCCAATTGGCATAGGGCTATCAATGTAACCTGAGTTGCCATCAGGTACAAATAATCCCCTGTCAATGGTCTCCATTACTTCAGCCACTTTCTTTGTTTTGATTACACCATATTGCTTCAATTGATCCACCAGTTCTCTGTTTTTATCAGCTGATCCTCTAGTCCAGAAGTGCTGTAATATCATGAAAATGAGCAACGATGAAGATCATCTTCACAAGTATGATCATAATTCCAGCTCTCATATCTTCAGCAGGAAAAAAAGGAATATAAGATGCAGATAAGCTTCAATATAAATCTCAAATTTTTAGATCAATTGCTCAAGTACTGAGAAAAATAAAATCACAACAGAAATAGGAAATTTTATAAGCATGATTAGCACCAAAAACTAATATAGGATATATAAATGTCATGCATGGTTTTCATCTCAGCAGAGATATTAGTTTGTGTCCGTATCTGGCAATTCCTGATAGATTTAGGCCTCTAATATCTCGGCCAGCGTAAACAGATAACTACCAAGATATTGGCCAGTATAATATAAACATACCGGCTGATAATTTTCAATCATCCTTTTTACTTCTAAGACGGATATACTGACTAATAAATTTCAAAACCAATTCCTTAATAAAGTTACTACTCTTGGATTTACCATGTCGGCTGAGATTTTGATATGTTGGTCCTAAAATATCGACCGAAGTCTTGAAAAATCTCAGTTCCTTCCAAATTGCCCAACTTGTATAGCAGCTAAGCTGAGAGCTCAATTCATCTAAGTCTCGGCCACCCACTGCAATAACTTAGATCTAGGTTTTTCAAAAACCTTGATATCATGAGAGTTTGCCAATAATGAAAGGCCTAAGGAGAATAAAGGTAATAAGATAATTGGCAAAGTTAGTTTATCTTGAAAGAGAATTGAGCTAGTCTAATTTAAGAGTAGTGTAACGGCAAATGTTTGAAATCTACCATACATGGTTCATATAGAGATTTCGATACTCATACTAGCAAGATCCGCCGTACCGGTATCGGTCGGCGTACTAGTGGCGGCCCGGACTGGTACGTACCGGTCCCATACCGGTTTCGTACCGGTCCCATACCGGTCCGTACTGATCTCATACCGGTTTTCCAACGACAAGCTACCGATACCGGATTCCACGCTGATCCAGTACCGACCGGTACGTACCGGCCGATACGGTAGACCATGCATACTAGTACCATGCTGGTACAATATTGTTATGGGTTGGTTAATGGTATGCTGAACCGACCAAAATCGATCGATTCAGCCTATATCGAACCAGTGCCGACGAGCACCAGTCCGATACGGCGTATAATTTTGGTTGGTTTCGTATATGTACCGTGCGAATCGGCTAGGTTCGCACCGGTACATATGCGCGGTTTTTCGCACTAGGAACCACACTCGCGCACGGTTCTCCGCCCCCACGTGGGCGCGTGGGATACTCAATGCCACAGAGTGGCATTTAACATGGACGCGCTCTCATCCGTGCGCACGTCCGCGCGGTAGTTTTTTATGGGGGGTCTTCACCGGTACAGTACCGGTTCGATTCGGTACTGTACCGGTACCGACGTCCGTCGGTACGTCGATACAATCGGTACAGCGGACCAGTTGGTTCATAATACTGCCACTTGGTACGCCTCAAGATTGGCCAAACTGGACCGAACCAGATGGTTCGTCCCGTACCGAGCCAACCCGGTGGAAAATCGGGCCGGTTCGGCTATTAAATTCAGTTCTGACCCCGAACCGGAACAGATTCTGAACAGACCGGAATCGGCCGGAACTGGACTGAGCCGGCTGAAAAAGGCCGGATCCTTTCAAACTCGGTGGGAACCATCCAGTTCGCACCGAGTCAAGCCGGTTCGGAACCGGGGCCCCTCCCCTTTTCCTTAAACGACTCTCCCTTCCCCCAATTTGCAAAATCACACCGATGCAACGCAATTGAAGAAAGATCTAAGCCTAAATAAGGTGTGCTTCCTTTCTCCTATCACATTCCTTCTATTTTTGGGGCTCAAAAAATAGCTCGAAATTTGCAAAATAAGAAAAGATCGTGCCAAAATTTTTGATTTGGGCTTGATTTTATGATATGTTGTAAATCTATGGATAATTTACACGATGACATAAAATTTTTTGGATTATATATAATTGTTAAAAATTAAAAATATATTTTTGGATGATTAGCCACAACCATGGGGTTACCAAATGACTTCTTGTCCGAGACATCCTCTCAAAGATATAATCGAGAGATTCTTAGACGAAGCCACTACGCTATTCCGTCAACTCGGTCAGAAGAATGACATACATTCTTCCAACATAGCTAGGCAAAAAGGGGCACGAAGGGTAAGCAGACAGTAAGTGGCATGAAGGGTAAGCAGGCAGCTGCCTAGCACACCAAAAAAGAAAAACAAAAGGCACCTCCAGTCCCAATAGAGAGTATAGAGGAGAAGTCAGTTCACTCAAATCCAGAGACCAAAAGCAGCAATTCTGGTGGTCATAAATCTGCTGGCCAGAAAAAAAATGGAAGATATGAGACCATTGTTTATGAGACAGCTGCAGGGTGGTCTTCGATTCACTGATGAGTTCCCGTTTACGCATGCTACATAGAATAGGAACTACAGTGCACGATATGGTAAAGCATGCGAGGATACAATTGCATATAGGAAACGGGTTCTTCGAAGTCATTCAGGAGGATATGATGCAGCTGCAGATGACCTCGCATGTGAAGTAGAATCTATAGACGTATCAGGTTCTGAGTCATATACTAGATCCTATTATCCGCAGCCACAAGCAACCTATGACTCATACGAATATGGATATAAATATGGTGCGTCTAAGATATCTTTCAATGGCTACTATCCTATGCAACTCGGAGCATCTTACAGATCGAATTTTACTGTCAACTTACTCGGACAGGCCCCTTCACAACCATTTTATCAGTCCTTTTATCAGCCAGAGGACTCCTCTTAGAGCCAAAGCTTCAGCGAGAGATCCGAGAGTGCTTATAACCCTGAGCGTGTTCCTTATGGGATGAACATAGAAGACTACAACGTCGCTTGGTTAGAGAGATGGGCAAATGTGCCTCCTGATTATGCTAATGATCCAGATATCTACGAGAGGCATCGCCACTCGACGAAATTTTAGATATCGATATGTATGTACTTTAAATATATATAATTGATTGCATTATTTTAAATTTTTTACCTCACTACTTGATTTAAGGATATTTCATGTTGCTTCTTGTAGCATGCAATATCTCATTAATCATTTTATGTTTTGTATTATTTTAAAACAACAAGATGCATCATTTAGGTTACATCGGAATCATATAAACATCAAAAAATATAAAAAAAAATCAAATTAGACTTAAAATTATTCAAAAAGTTGAAAAAGATTGATTACTAATTAATTGAACTCGAAAAACTCAAAAAAAAATTGAGCATGCCGGTTTGTGTCGGTATGGTACCGAACCTATATCGTACCGACCTGTCCGCCGACCGGTCCCGTGCCGGTCGGCGAACCTTGGTACGCCTCCTGTGCTGGGTATCAGTTTGTTACTGTTACAGTCCAATACAACAAATATTGCTACCAGAAAAGACCATCATATCAAGATGGTCAATCGAGAATTAGATACCACAAGTGATTTCTAAATCCACGGCAAAAGGAAATTTAATGTAACCTGGTCATAATTGTGGATCATTCCTATACATGGATAATAATGCAGAGAACCACCTTTTGAGAATCTTTTTCAGCTCAGAAGTCCTAATTGCTTTCCATGGGGCCCTTACTGCAACACTTGGTATGCTTAATAAACTTGCAATCATTTTTTTGGAAACACAGCGATAACATGTAACGATCACTTCTAACAGAAAAAGGTGTTGCCTCAATAATGTTTCATGAAGCATTTAATCACTTACAAACTTCCCTGGAACTCATAGTATATAAATATTTGATCATGGATCTTCTCTGCATACTTACCATATATAAGCTGTCTTGCTCAGTCATCAGAATTTTGTGCAGGCAAGCTGCACTACATAATACTTTTACTTTTAGAAATTTTCAGAGGCTCCTAAAGCTTCCTTCAAAGATTAAAGATTCATCATTATGCTAAGCACTTGAACTACAGGATGAAAGAAATGGACACAATTAATCATCAGCCCCAACAAAAATTATTTCCACCAAGCTGTTTAATAGCTCAACACGGGAAAAGAGTTTCATATATGCTTATTATTTTTTGTAAGTATCCTTTTCAAACTGATATTTGGAATAGTCAAGACTCAAGACGCTTCGAATATTTGCACAAAGTTCATCACCAGCTCAAACCTGCCAGGGGCTGGTAAGGATATATTAATTGAAACAGTAATGGACAACACATCTATAGTACAAGAAAAGAATTTTTAAGAAATAAAACTTAGAAAAATTGGAAAGTTTGAATGAAAATGGATGATAAAAAATACATTTAGATGACTTGCCACTAGACATACTTACCTAAACTAAAAATGCATCATCAATTACGTTTATGTTTCTTAAAGAAAATATTAAATTAACCTAAGTGAATAAAAGGACTGTAAACTATCTAGAATTTATATAAAAAAATAGTTTTGTTTCAGAATGATAAGTGTGTTTTTTTTTTCTAAACATAAAATAAGGGCATAACCCTTAGAAGTGGATGCTTAAATATTTAAATCAAGAGGTATCATTGAATATTTGAATTTATCTTGGCAAAACTCAATTACTTCAATGTAGGTGATCTCTTTTCCACTAATAAGAAATGAGCAGTGATAAACTATCCAAGAAAGATAAAGTGAATTCCACCATTGCTCATATTTCTCATATTTCCTGTATTTGATGTTTTCTCATCCTCAAACAAATTGAGAAAAAACCTTCTTTTTTTTCACCTGGCTAAAAGTAGCAAAAATTAAAACAAAGGCCAACCAGCAAGACAAAAAGTTGTCTGGGCTAACAATTTTAGGCTTGTACAGACAATTCCATGAGTCAACCTTTCACTGGATCATTACCTGCCAATACTTTTTCCATGGTCAAAAATATTAATGTCAACTGTCAATGCAATAAAAACTGAAAGGTTAGCCGACTATCAGCTCAAAATCGAATGCCACCTCCTTTCCTCACACTAACCAGCTTCTTCATACACTGTATACATCTAAAGTCATCTGTACAAAATTTGACCTCAATCAATATTATAAATGATGGAAGCAGTTGGCTTCCTGTAGTGCCAGATTTAAAAGGAAATTTTTAATTCCCGTCACAAGTATCTGGATTTAGTCTCTTCCACTTCATATGGTACAAATCCTAGGACTCCTTAAACATGATTTTAGTTGGACTGCTTCTGTTACTCTTAGAAAAGAAACCAGCTTCCTGTAGTTTATTTTGTCAAGAAAACAAAAAAGGCCTTTTTTCATGATCTATGTTCATTTCTTTCTTCCATTTATTACTCCTTAAATTTATCGTCCATTTATTTTACCTCATTTCACCTGACAAAAATAATCAGGAAACTTGTCATCTCACCCCAGAATACACTTGATGTAGTGACCACCTAAATGGAGCATCAATGGTAGCCCCAGAATTCATTGAAACCTAATTTACATCACTAAAAAAATGCAATCTTTTGCTAGAGTTACATCAAGATTGCAGAAGCATCATCATTAGCATGATAATATCGATGTCATGAAGTATTAATGTTATGGTGCTTTAAGAATAATGCAGTATTAAGACACCACGTTGATCTCTTAATAGAACTAATACTTGAGAATGACAAAACAAAAGGTTCCAACTTCCAACCAAGCATTAGCAGCCTGTTCAAGGCAAAAGAATGTGGAGACAACCAAGGCAAATACCAGTGGGTGGTGGGGCAGCCCACCATCCCTAAGTGTCAGGACAGGGCATTGTCTTGAGTCTCGAGACAGGACGAGTAGGAAAATGAACCAGGATGGGATGGGGCAGGACCAGACATCCACTAACCGGAGTGTCAGGACATGGGGCACTCCTTTACACACAAAAAAAGAAAAAAAAAAAGAAAAAACAGGACAGGCCCATCCCACAGTATTTAAAACCTTGGAGACAACAAAAACTTTGAGAAATTTGTACAGGTTGTGAGGCAAGGTTTGCAAGAGGCAGCAACCTGCATTTCCTCCATTAACTAATCTTGCATGTCCATCTGATAGAACATTAGCCACAACAGCAATAGCAGCAACCAGGAATGGCAGCCCTTTAGTAAAAAGTCAAACATCATAGCAGAGCCTAAAGCATTGCTCTAGACTTCGACAGTCCAATTCTTGATAATGTTTACTTCTGTACTGCAAGACTCATGAGCACAAAAACATGAGTTTGTTGAAAAGTATGATGTTCCAAGCAATGACGATCCCTCATGTAAATGTCAAAAGACCTTTCAAATAAGGTTAAAGATTTCAATGAGAATAAATGTAATATATATGTCACTGATTTGAGATTTAAAAAGTGCAAAGAAAACAAACTATGTTTTTTACTAGCCTTCTTACGCCTTATTAATACCACCATATAATCAAGACCAGTGAATTATCAGTTGTTCAATGAATGTTGAAGGTTCTTGTTACAGATCATTTTTAAGAGGATTTTAGCCCATGACCTTAATTGTTTAATAAGTTCTCATTTTCTGTCAGTCAGTTCCTAACTCTTAACTTTCGCACTTGTAGCACTATGCCTCTGCCTTCTCTTCTTTCCAACATTAATATGCTGGTCCTATATATCAATGATGTTACCCATATAACATGAGTGTCCTTATCGTTGTCGTACGAGTTTTACCTGACACATGCACTCATCATACTGACATCCAAATATACGTAATGAATGCTCAGTTGTCTTGCAATATTCCCACATTCTATCGCAAACTTGCAATACATTAAAATGTTCAACTTCGATTGGAATTCTGATAGTAGTCTAAATACAATCTAACTGTTCAATTTATTCTTTGCCATGAAGCCCAGGACTTAGACATCAAATTGCTTTCACTTTTATGGGTTTGATATCATATGTTTCCTTATTTCCATCATCCTCAAACAGGCCTCTCACATATGTAAGGAACCTTAACCACAAAATCAATCCATTGCTTATCACAACAAACAAAGTCATGCATAAACATTTCCAAATCAAATGAAATTAGTTTAGAACCCATTGTCCAGTGTGTAATGTAATATCATGGGTACCTTTTCAACCCACCAAGTCCTACATAGATTCCCAAATAATTATGAGTAGCCTACCAACAAATAATCCTAGAATGTTATCATTTGAAAAAAAAAATGCAAAGTACAAGTAAGCCAATAAAAGATGAATATCACTTTTAAGAATCATATATAAATTTTATTGAGTATCTGGATATTATTGTACAAGGTCATGCAAGTCTATTGTCTGATTTTCTATGTTATCACAAACCATCTCAAGAGACATAAGGCATGGTAATATACATATTAGTACAGTTTTAGTAATCCCATCATAAGGTCTATAATAAAGAATCGGAGGAGAGAGCGCTTAGTCTTATTTATATTCACCCAAGATATCTTATTTTTCAAATCTCCTTCAGTCCACATTGGCACAACCCAAAAGAACTTTAGGAACGCTATTGCCAATAAAGCCACCAAGATCTTGGCATCCATCTCCTTTCCTAGATCATTTCCTGCAAGAGAAAATAGATTAAAGATATGTAACGAAAGATTTCAAAATTAATGGACTCACATCACCTTTACAACATCCATCAAGGTTAAAATATAAAAAGTCATGAGGGAAGGCTCCAAAATTCCAACTATCGATCAAATGTCAATTGAGAGGATCACAACTCTTCCATCTTCAATCAAAAATCAAATAAGTACCAAGAATGTAAGGATTCACATTAATAACTTGTTCATTAATTGTCCCATCACAATATGCAAATCTGAGGTAATTCAGGAAAATTACAGTCGGTCTCTTTTACATTCCTCAAGAAAGTTTTCGATTGATGTAATGTTCAAAACGGTATTTCAAAAAATTTTGCCCACCGTAGTTTTTACTGTTGCACCTAGAAGATTATAGTGATGCAGAAATAATGCAGACACCAGTCCAAGTACTAGTGATAGCACTAATAGTTACGGTGATTGTAGTGAGAAAATAAAAAGGAAAATAACTGCATTATAAATTGTCTTAATGGACTTTTATATGGAGTAATGTGACAAAACAATCTTGCTTAGTTACCCTTAATTTCACCTTAAGGTCAACTAACTGCACAGGAACTATAAGATCCCTTCAATTTCTGTAACTTAAAAAAGTCTTTAAAAAAATCCTTGAAAAATAAGAGGTTGCATAATCCACTGTGCAATCTACTATATTATCAAGCAAACTTGCAAGTAGATGTCAAATGCCTTTCCACCACTATAGGGAATATTGTAAATATGTACGTCTGCGATATATACTCACCTTTGCTTATTTCCCTCTTCCTCTTGTTTTAAGAGAGAAACAAGAGAAGGGCGTTATAAAAAGTGGAAGTGCAGATCTTAGTACTGAAATCACACCAGACTGGACAGCCAACCTTAAAAGAAGCTTCCAACTAGACATAGGACCATCCTTCTAGGATGGTTTCATGAGGAAAGGAAGCCAACAGAAATGAAAGGATGGAAACGCTTTATCGCTGATAGACGTTATACCATTGTTCATAATTGATGGATTTCAAACAGGAAATTTCACTTCTGATAAAGGAACCATAGAAAAGACGGATAGCATAATTTTAGGTTGTAATCCAACTCAAACAACCTGGTAGCTCACAGCCATCCATTAAGCTTTTCACGTGTATCATATGTTCTCAGTGCTAGCGTCAACTTAATTGTGCACCTAATTGTGCTATAGCATTGTGGTCCACTTACTTGACAGCTAATCCATCAAAACAATTCTTGATTGATGTCAATTATTAATCACAACTTTGGGTAAGATCCTGTTATATCCCTTAAATATAATCATTGTGCAACTACTACTAATTTATTAAAATATTATTGAAGTCATCATGTTGGCCACATAAAAATGGAATATCAAATCTGGAGTCAAACTTATTGTAAATTATCTCTAAATAACATAAACACACTACTGCAAACTCCAACAGAGAAATCAAATTTAACTTAATAATTTGCCTCATATGATTCCCATTTAAGGGCGTCAACTCTGAAAGGACCAAAAAGTACAATAATATAAGGATGTGATTGCAATATTGGCAAGAATAACATGCATTACTTAATTAAAAAATAATGATAAAAGGGCATTATTATGTTTTCTGCATGTGAGTATGTCAACTTATATTCCATAATAGCGGCCTATAAAGTAGAGTATTGGTGCAATACATCAGTATAGTCATATGTTAAAGGTCAGGTACCTTCATTTAAATCTTTCTTGACCAACCAAACTCTATGTATTTCATTTGCTATAGTCCAAAAAGGCTCCCCTCCACTGCCCATCCCCAACAAATTCCCAGCTAAATCTGAATTCAATGCAAGCTCTCTAAGTATTTTGTTCAATACTGAACCAAAGGTCAAGCAAAAAATCAAAAAAGCCATGATGGGTTCTGCTTTTTTTTAAAAAAAAGATTTAAAACTCTATCATGCAAAATATATTTCTTCCATTTAACATTTGATTTGGGTAAAACTAGATGAAAAAATGGAATTCTTTAATGTATTAATGAATGTACTAGTGAATCCAACTGAAATCAATAAATTTGGGAGGAGAAGTGGGTTTGCACTTTGCCCAACTTCGCTTTTCATAATATGATGGTGCAATGCAAGTGTTATAGAGCTTGTCCACAACCTACATACATCATATGGCTTAGAATGTCAACTTGCCAAATACAAAGGTTTAGATAGTCGAATGGCATGAGAGGGTAAGCATAATAGGATGGCCATTAATCAACACAGAAACACTAACAACAGCTATTCATTTTTCATATCTGAGTCCATAAATCAAGCTAAAATTTATGTTTACTTACATAATATTCTTCCCATCATTCTAATGGAAAACATTACTTGTTTTTGAGTTCGTTGATAGACGCATATGTTCTGTGGTTATTATAGATAACACAGTTCTCCACACATATCCTCCAAGTCATTCTTCAATGTAAGCTATGACAGCAATGCACAAGGATATATGGTTCTAAAGAAAAATCAGATAAACAAGTACCTTCAAGATATCCTTACGCTTCCTCATGCTATATATTTTAATTTTAAGGTTCCTATAGAAGTTAGGGAGATCTACGAAACTTGCCCCAAGTACAATATAAATAGCATTCACTGACATGACACAATGAAGCAATTCCAATAACTGTCATTTGAGAAGAACTTTAGTTTCTTGCATTAGTACCTTTATTTCTTTTGAATAAGAATAGGGCTAACCCTTTTTTATAATCATGCATGTAAACTCTTAAGCAAACTTCTTCAGAGAAAGCAAATTTGCAATCTTTATTTCCAAGAAACTATTCAGCAAATGACAAAAAAACTTTGTTCATTTCTCCAGGAAAGTTTGAGTACAAGTTCTACCATCACAAGAGGCTCCACAGTAGTTTTTCCACAAACAACAAACTGAAACAAGCATGTATTCACAGGATAATATCATGCAAAAACTATAGTATTTCTCTTGAAACAAATTTTGTATGTCCAAGGATGCTTCACATCTTCAGACTTGATCTACTCATTACTTACAAAAAAGAAACTATGCTGTCATACGATCCACAGTCAATGGCCACAATGGATGCCCCTGCTCCAGTAGTATGCTTTGTCAAATATGATTGTATGAGACATTTCTACATCTTTTGTCAAACATTCTGAACGGAAGTCATTGTGGTATACAGAGGTACCATATAGACACCTTGGTGGGCATCTAAGTAAATTTACTAAAAAATAGGAAAAATGCAACTAAATTCATAAATATATAAATTAACCAAAAGTAAAAATAATAAAAAAAAATGTCAAAAAGATAAGTAAATTAGGTGAATGCTTTAACTTTAATATAATGATTCATTTCAGTGTCTTAACTAACAAAATGATCATCCAAAAATACCATGGATGATGACATGAGTCAACAATCGCCTCATCAGATTAAGTAAATAACTAGTAAAAACACTGAAAGTAAGAACTTGTAAATAAGGTGTTAAGGTATTGGCAAGAAAGAAAGAGGTATTAAATACAATTATCTTATTCAACAAATGAATGCAATCTATGACAAGTCGCTCAAATATTACAAGAAGTTGGAGGAAAACCTCAAAGCAACGACAGAGAACCTTCAATTGGTCAATCAGAGTTCAAAAGAAGTCTTTTTCAGAATTTAGAACCGGTGTTCTGGAAAATTTTATGGAGGTATTCAAAGTTTCTAGAAAATAGTAAAATCTTTAGTTAAAAATATATGTCTAACTGATACATGATGTGATGTGTACAAGTTAGCGGTCAATAGTTTATGATATATCAGAAAGAAAAGGCTTCAGATCAAATTAAAGATAATTAATTAATCCTGCTAATTTCAACTTTCACCCCGCCAAGAAATCCTACAACCCTAATGCATTTGAATCTGATAATCCCTTGGCAACCAAATTAAAAGCAAGCTTTTGGCAAGACCCAGTCAAACATCTCCACAATCCAGCCTTTTACACAAACATCATCTCAATTTACTCCAGGAATTCCAATCAATGGCATCAAGAGAAAGCAAGAAATGGAATACAAATCGAAAACCAAAGAAAACTTCCACGGAGGAAAGGGGTCAAAGGACTAAACGATAAGAAGCGAAGTACCTCCATTCTAAGGAAAGAGTAGAACGCCGGGCAGGGCCTCAGGAGCTTCTCAAAGGAAGAACAGAAAGGAGGAGGAGACGGGAAGGGAGAAGGAGCGGAAGAGAAGAGGAAGCCAGAGAGAAAACAGCGGCGGAGCGAGGAGGAGGGCCGAGAGCAGCCGCAGCGGTAGAGACCGCGAGGGAGCGAAGGCATTGGCTTTAAAATTGGTACGGGCTTCATCGCTCGCTGGCTCGCCGCCACACCCTACGGGGCTTTCCTCCTGACAGGTGGGCGCTCTCGTTCGGCGCCGAAGAGTACGTGGGCGTGCGAGTCTGTTGCGACTCGCACGTGTGTCAGGGATCCATCATTCCATCTGGAGCTAGAGGGCATATCCGGACGTTTCGAGGAGGAAAGTGGGCCCTGCCCATGGGATATTTCATAATTAAATTTCAGACTTATTTTAATTTGATTGAAATTTTCAAAATAAAAAAATAAAATAGCTTTTCTATAAAAATAAAATTTTTATATTTTATCAAAAAATAAAATATGAAAAAGTCCAATTTCTACTGGTTGAAAATTAGAATATTTTTTTAAAAATGTATTTTTAAGCTTTTAGATAGAATGAGATAGGTCATTTTCTTTATTAAGAATATAATAAATATTTTATATAATTTTTTTTAGAAAAGTAGATACTCAGCCACTTTGAAATATGTTATTTTCTATAGTTAGTCGAATATGCAAAAATCACTTTTGTAGGCATTAGCTTTTCAGCAAAAACATTAGAACGAGAAAAAAAAATTGCAAATTTTTGCATATTATCGATCTGAAAAATTTAGCTGGATTTGGATCATTAGCCTTAGTAGGGAATAGAGATAAGGTTTGGGTTTGTGTCAATCTTCCTAGCTAAAGTATCAATGGTCTAAAAATGAGAAAAAGCTTGAACTTATTTACATCATTTCTGTTGGAGGACTGAGCAATTTATAAAATTTCAATTTCCTACTCCTTAGAAATTCAAGCTTGCTATGTGATGGTTGACCTTATCAATCAAATGTTTATCCGATGGTAATATTAAAGGAATAATACTAATAATACTAAGTAGATCCCTGTAAATGGTGCAAGGACAATGAAGCTCATAGAAAGAAACTTATGTCCCATGAAACTAATATTCTCATTAATCATCAACAAAGTGAAGACAAGAAACACCAGTTCTAGAGATTGCTCAGTTACATCTATCATAGAAAAGCAGAAAAAATTTTACGAAAAATTACTTTTCCATCCCTCTAAAGATCCCACTGTAACAGGAGGTCCCTATTGATCCAAAAAAAAACTTCCGATCCACCACTAAATAATTCTTTAATTTTCGGTCCCTGAGTTACTGTTTCCTTTAGAATATAGTACCCAAAGTGCCTCCAGGTTACGGTAAGTACCCCCATGTTACCGGAAGCGGAAAAAACAAATCTTCCGCATTCTGTTTTCTATCCGGAACAAACTCTGTTTTTCTCTACTGAAGATGCTCCCAAGTAAGCTTCCCACTTGCAGTCCTTAAGCGAAGATGCCCCTGGTGATCCCACGGAAAATGTTTACTGAAGATGGCTTTGGAGGAAGATTTTGAAATGAAAAAAAAAGGTGAAAAAATAGCCCGCAACAGGGTGCACGTTTTGTCTCTGTTCTTCTCTATTTTGTCTTTGCCAATGGAGATTGTTTGGTTAGGGAAGAGACAAGCACCCATTAGGATGGATGTTAGACGGATAAGGAGAAAGCATGTTGAGCCTTTGTGTTGACCTAAAAATATTGAGAGTCCCTCTTACTCTTTATATGTTCCCTGTTTGAGAGAATGTTGATAGTCCCTCTTTCTCTGTATGGTGAGACTCTGCTCCACTATATTCCTAACTCTGTTTGCAATTCGAAATTATCTATTCATTGCCTCCTTTTTTTTTATATTATTATGGCTTCAGAAAACACTGTTAGCTCTGTTTTTATGGCTATTTGCTGTTATAGTAGCGAATGTGTGATTATTTTCATCTCAAAGGATACAATTCTTGATCAAATTTTTAAGAAAATAGTTGAAAGGTGGAGACATTTATCTTCTATATTGATAGAAGTTAAGTTTTATATTCCAAACAAGTCTAGAATACTTGTTACACTCATGAGCGATAAGGATTTTGTAACATGCATCAAATACACGTCAACTTAAATGCCAAGGTGATCGAGATGGTTGTTACTCATTCTCCAACCTTGATCGAAGGTGCTGCTATGGTAATTGAGAGGTATTTCATATTTAAAATTTTAGTTTGTGCAACAGACTTTAATAAGTTTGCTAAAATAATGCTTATCCTATTATATGGATAGTGGCTCATCCCATTGTGTTGAAATTAGTTTGAGAAGGAAAAATTTTTCGAAAGGTAGCTTAAGTAATTTTGGTCAAGTTGTTGAAGAAACAAGAGCCGCAATTAAAGAGGAAGCAAGTCAAAAAAATTCGTTGGATGCTTGGAAAAATAGTATAGAGGGCGTTGGTCAGAAGTTCATGAACATGAAAACTCTACAAGATATCATTCACAACTATTGCATTGCAAAGTATAGAGATTTTGTGTTCGTGAAGAACGATCGTGAGCGAGTTACTATAGAATGTATATATGAAGGTTGCGAATGGCGTATCCATGCTTCTTGCCTTGGGAATGGTGAAAAGTTTGTAATTAAAAAAATGCACTGTAACCACACATGGGAGGAGGGTTGCAAGTGCGGTCTCATCCAAAGGCTTCGAAATGTTGGGTTTCAAAAATTGTTAAAGATCAACTTCAAGATATGTCGTTATATAAGCTGAGTGATATTGTAAATGATATTCGTCGACAATATGGTGTTGAATTGTTGTATCATTAAGCTTGGTGTGGTAAGGAGGTGGCTATGATGGATCTTTATGGTAATAGATGGCTATCTTATGACCGGATTCGCCGGTATTGCGATGCCATTCTTCAAACCAACCCCGACAGCATTGCAGAGTATGAAACAATTGAATGTCAATTCAGACGTCTATTCATTTGTTTTCATGCTTCACTGATGGGTTTCATAAAAGGATGTCATCCTCTAATTTTTATGGATGGCATATTTATAAAGCATAAGGATGGAGGTGTACTGCTTGGAGCCACTTTCAAAGATGGAAATGATGATATGTTTCCTATAGCTTATGGTGTTGTAGATACAGAAAGTGGTGAGAATTTGAAATGGTTTTGCCGGTTTCTGAAAGAAACTATTCATAGTTGTAGTGAGTATCGTGGTCAATAGTTCATATTTATGACGGATAGACATCAGAGGATTATTAAATCTGTATCGAAGTACTTTTTTGATTCTTACCACTCATATTGTATACGTCATGTGAAAGAAAACTTCAAGAATCAAGTTTGCATCGTCATATTATGAATAATTTAAACTACAAAGTATCTAAGTAATATAGCATGTGGTATATCTAATTTTAATTGTCAATGCAGGTCCTTGTCCATTATCGTGCAGCTGAGAGAAAGAGGCTCATTGATTTACTAAATGCGGCTCCCTATACACCAAGGTTTAGTGTATTCCAAAAGCTAATTGCAAAGCTTACATCAAAAGCCCTTGGTGCTACCACCTTTCTCCTACATGCAAAGTCGAAGCATTAGGCAAATGCTGTATTTTCAGGTCCACGCTAGGACATCATGACATCAAGGGTGGCAGAGTGTTTTAATAGTTGGGTCTTGGAGGCTCGTCATCTTTCTGTGCCTCAGATGGTTGACCATATAAGGATCCAAATAATGCAAATGATGCATGAACGACGTAATCGAGGATATAGCATTCAATCCCAACTTTATCTGGATGCTGAGAAAGTTTTGCATAAAAATGCTGAAGATGGTCGGAGATTAGCTGTATTTACGTCCAACATAATGATATATGATGTAAATGATGCGAACTACTCATGCAAAGTTGACCTGCAGATGTGCAGTTGCTCTTGTGGCGAGTGGCAAATCTTCTGCATGCCATGTAAGCATGCTTGTGCATGCATCAAGAAGGCCGACAGATCACTATAATAATTCACTGACAATTGCTTCCAAGCTGAATTGTATAGAGTAACATATGTGGAAGCAATCAGTCCAATTTCTGACATGGAGAAGCCCCAAAGTGCCTCTAAAGATATTCACATTCTACCCCCTATCAGAAAAACACGTCCTGGCGGGCCTAAAAAGAAGAGAAGACCTTCGCAAGTGGAGTCAATACGTGATAGGAAATGTGGACAATGCGGGAAGGTTGGGCACAATAGAAGGACTTGTAATGAGGTCATCAACTAAAGAATATGGAGATTATGAAGAATGTATTGAGATACCTACAATGTATTTTCATGTTAGTCGTAGCATATTAACTGGAAAACTCTTGTATTGATGTTAATGAAGTGCAAACTAAATTGTATATGTTGATTTTTTATTATATTTTGATTTTGGTACTTCAAATCGGAATGCAGTTAAAAAATTGTTGAAAACATGTAATGATACACAGTTACCTGGTGAATATATATTGACACCCATTTAATCAATAGTTGGCACACCAGTCCACACCATCTCTCACAATTACAATTCTTTGGCACGAAATGCCACATAGTTGTATTTAGCATGGAAAAATATATATTAACATCTAAAATCCTGTTTTCTGGCTTGCCTGCGACTTTAGATGCTATGTGGAATTATCTAAGACTCTTAACGAGTTGATTCCCAAAGTATTGGAGTCGACTCGAGCTATCCAAAGGTCGACTCATGTGTTGCCCAATAGATACAACCCAAGAGGGAGGATGAATTGGGTTTTTTAAAACTTTTCAATTACTTCTAAACATTTCAATTAATTAAGCTAAGTTGAACAGATTCACAGTAAAATTTAAACTTAGCAATAGTTTGATTCTAATCTGATCAAGATTAAAACTATTAAGCAGCGGACTCAATAAACAATTAGTCTAGATTTTCCCAAG
>JAOXJJ010000002.1:5107056-5129490 GCA_025769935.1 Phoenix roebelenii | reverse complement strand
TGTTGATCTGAACTGCCTCGGAGTCGACTCATACTTTGTTGGAGTCGACTCGGCTGACTTGGGGGTCGACTCTGGAACTCTTGGAGTCGACTCGTTTATAGGGTTACTGAGTTTGATTCTTTGTCTTTCAGTCTGCTTTCCTCTGAGAGTCGACTAGGGCATAATTAGGAGTCGACTCACCAAACATCGGAGTCGACTTGTATCCTTCTGGAGTCGACTCGGTAACAGGGTCTAAAACCCATCGCTCTGTCTTTCTGTCTGTTACTCCTTGGAGTCGGCTCGTGAACAGTAGGAGTCGACTCGAGCACTGTTTCTTTGAATTTTTCTTGAAGTTTGCTCTTCTAACTTGAATCCTTTGAACTTGAACCTTGGGCCAATGAAGTATGGCTTTCTTCCAACTTTTCTTGAGAGCTTTTGAGGCCTTCTTGTATTCTTCCAACTTGCTATGTTCCTTGCAAAATAAATTATCTTTCTTCTTGCAGCACAAATATTAGTAATTATACTTCAAGGTTTTGTGATCATCAAAATTAATCTTTAAATCAATCTTTGGGTCAGCATCATGCTTGCATGAGGTCGACACTTAGGCTTAGCTGAGATAAAGACTTTTCTCTGTCTTTGTTCTGTCCCACTTAGGGGCGACTCGCATTTCACCGTGGTCGACTCGAACTGCCCAGAGGTTGACTCAGAACTCCGTGAGGTCGACATTTAGGCTTCGTTGATTTTGGCTGCTCTCTGTCTTTGCTCTGTGCCACCTAAGGGGTCGACTCGTCTTTCATCGGGGTCGACTCGAACTGTACAAAGATCGACTCAAAACTCCGTGAGGTCGACACTTAGGCTTCGCTGATTTTAAACTGCTCTCTTTCTTTGCTCCGTGCCACTTAAGGGGTCGACTCGCCTTTCAGCGGGGTCGACTCGAAATGTACAAAGGTCGACTCAAAACTCCATGAGCTTGACACTTAGGCTTCGCTGATTTTAAACTGCTTTCGGCCTTTGCTCTGTGCCACTTATGGGGTCGACTCGCCTTTAACTGGGGTCGACTCAAAATGCCAGAGTTCGATTCGAAGCACCATGGGGTCGACTCTAAGGCTCGCTTGTTGACTACTACTTTCTGTCTTTTCCCTGAGATGCTTCGGGGGTCGACTCGTCTATAAATAGGGTCGACTCGTGTATCGCTCGAATACAGTTAACTTGTCTGGAAACACAGTTAACTTGTATGGGAACACAGTTAACTTGTATGGGTTGGTACAAATCGATTTTCATCCATTCTGAGATTGCATTTGATTTTAAATAAATTTCCAAACTGAATTACGTGACAACCTGAAAATACGTTCAATTGGCTCAGCTATAATAAGTCACCATGAACTCCTACTTAAGCAATGAGCATGACATGAAGTTGAAAAAATTGCCAATCAGCCAAACATAATAGGGAATAATAATATTATCTGTTAGAATGTTATATTACTCATCTACATGAAAATTACAGTTGGACAAATATCCTTTACAACACATTTACAATCAAGTTCTACAACTCATTTCCAATCATGTGATTCAACACGGAGACTACGCTTTCTTTGTATTTGACTTTGCTCCGTACATTGACCAAAACCTATCAAAGGCAATGCAATCAGAATGTAATAGAATACTCCCTCCAGCCCAGCTCCTATATAAAGAAGGATCCTTGAATTCTTCCTGTAATGGTCGCATGCTGCCTCGGGTAAGTGCCTCTACAAACATAAGCACGTATGCCCCGCAGTCGACACTATCAGTTCTTTGTTGTGCACATTATCGAATTTTACGATATGCTAATTCAGGGATATAAAATCCGACATAGTCGTTTAGTCACGTTCGCACAAAAGATGCCTGCAATAATGTAAAGAATGCAAAATTTTTAGAAGAAACCTATGATAAAGAAAGAAATCAGTAATATCATATTGTACAAGTGATACCAACATATCTAACAGCGTCGTCCGCAACGTTGAAACTCCACAAAGAGTTGTAGCAATCGAAACATTGCTCCTTCAAGTTCAGAGAAAGTAGATACCAATGTCATCCCGTATTCATCGGAATGAAGAGATATCTACACTTTTCAAAATCGGCACAACTGAATTCCTGTAACCATGTTTGAATACTGGGCAACAATGACTCTATGATTCTTTTGGTAACATCAGTGGTTATCCGAAAATCTAATGGTAGATGCTGGAGCACAGCAGCCTGCATACAATTTATTTATTACAGCAGAATTGGCATGCTAAATTTCAATCAACAATGTAAAAAAAAAATCATGATGAGCAGTAGGTCAAAACCTGGATCTCGCAGCGCAAATATAAACACGGATTGTCAATAATCTCAGTATACGCTCAAGAAAGAAGCTCCAAAATACGAAAGTACACATTGATTACCTGTACGTAATAAAACAACATAGCAGTGAATACCAAATTATATTTCTCCAGTAGAAGTGAGGTAGAAGCATATGTCACTGTGTAGTGGCTTGTCATGTAGGAGCTGCACTAAGGCATAAGGGCTGCATGCAGGTTTGGTACGATCTTCGTCCTCCCATATTATATTCCTACATAATTCAAATGTTTAAGCTACTTTCAATGTGATAATTGTGAAAAACGGTAAGTTAATATAATTAACTTACCCAAACTCATGTTCTTCAAGAAAGAAATTAATAGCTTCTTCATAGTAAATAGGGAGTATACCTTCCCCCTTCCCATTATAGCTACGTTTCGGTGCCACTCTCTCAAGATCTACCACTTTAGTGGAAGGTACTATATGCTAAGTTGAATAAATGGTGAAGATAACAATTTTTGTTAGGAAACATAACTTTATAGACTTAGCAAATTCAATATGGATACATAAACACATAAGGATGAGACAACATTTCTATACCGCTCCCGGGGGGGAGGTTTCCTCCCTTGCTGGAGCAGATTTTTGGAGCTCCATTAATGCAGTAGTCGATGGGTCGAATATGTTGGTTGACCAAGCGGGCGAATCCTCGGTTTGAATAGTAATTCCCATACAAACCTCACCTATTTGGGAAACTTTCACTTTTTTTAGCCCTTTTATAAGTCTTCAGAAAGTGTGATATGGCCTTCACATTCTCCGATGGCTTCCGCTCGCGTGCTCCCAGCTTCACGCGCTTGCATAAGGAGGACACATATGAGCTCGGAGCTCCAGCTTTCTTCTTGTAGGAAATTGCTTACCTTAGCGGGAATTGTAGCATGCTCCCCAGGTTTGTCATCCACCAGAAGGCCCTTATCTCGTAGAACCTTCTCTATTCTCGACACCCTCTTATCGATATGTTCTATGCGGGTAGCGTCCTCCCCTTCGACATCCCCAATAGGATGTGGGTCTGGTAAACTAAAGCTATGTTGTAGCAAACACGTCTCAGGCACTGTGATACGTGTATGAATGCCCTGCACTGGATATCGATCACTTTGGCTAGATGACGGAACCTAAAACAACACAATAATGAATGTGGTGTATGAATTTAACTAACTGTAAGCATACATCCATGTGTGCAGACTTGAACTATGTGCCGACAAGTGAAAAGTGCGTGCCAAATCAAAAGTGCTTCTAATTGTGTTCGGAAATGCTATGTCACAATAAGCTGGTAATACCTGAGTTTCGACATGCACGGATTGTTGTTGTTCTTTATCCTTCCGCATCTCAACAAGCCGTACTAATTGTGGCCTTCCTTGCGAGAGAAGGTGCAACTCCTCCTCTCTTGGTTGTAGCTTCTCAATAACCTAAAGCGAGCGAACAGTTAATTTTAGAAACAAGTTAAAATATTTCCAATGTAAGAAATCAACATTCAAACCTCAAATCATTTTAAATTCTTCATAACATCCGTAATCACGTCCACCCTGCGAGGGAATGGGGTGTTGTTCCAGCGTACGAGATGTGGATATATGAACGATGGCCGGTGGCTTCCAACAACACTGCTAGCATGCTCAACAGCCCATACCTGGCAAAATGCATTGTAAACATCAAATTACAACTAAATATATATATCGTAATAATGAAATTTTAAAAAAAAATATCTTTTGATGCTCACCACCAGAGCGACCATGTAGTCGTCCATGTATCTAGCAAATCCTTGGCCTGTGATGTTTCTAGTCTTCACACTATTGGCTAGACTAGGTATCTGCTGCCGAGGAAAAGAGAAAACGGCAAGACCCCAACTATACGAACCTAAGCGGTCTAAATCATCAACATATGAACATAATATCTTAGGAACATAGTAGTGTACGATTGGAAAGAGGATAGTCCCAAAGAGATAAAGAATCCATAATTTTGTAAAATCCTCCACATCTTGTCCCCTGCTCTTACCGACAAGGTATTGTAATCTATTTTTAATTGCATCTCCATTGGTTTTTTGGTGGTCGCCATCAAAAAACTGGATGATGAGGTCAGACGTAACCCTCCCCTTCCTATGCAGTTTCACCTCATCACCCGTGGCACTCAAACCAAGGATTAGTATCAAATCAATCCCTACAAAAGGCACTATAACCCTACCAAACCAAAAACCCTACCAAACCAAAAACTCTCCTCAACATTATCCCAAAAGGAGAGCAATGTGTCCAACACAGGCCTACTCTATTTTATATATGGTAGACCTAGCATGTGCCCAAAAGGAGTGCCACGTATTCTATCCTTCTGTTCATGAGACATACAAGGGATTAGGGTGACCATAAAATTTACAAAGTGGGTGAAATAACACCTTCCATTCACCATGTTACTCGAGCCAACAGAGGATTTTTTGCCGGTACTCTACTTTGGGGCCATCTTAGATTTATGCATCACAAATATAGTTAAAAATTATATTTTTAATAATATCAACTCAAAATAAATCATCCTAAAAACTATAACAAATAACACAATTAGCACGGAATAGACATATTTTTTCATAACAAATATCTCAAATGTGCTACCACAACCTCTCTGTCCATTAATTCAGCAAATCCTAACCATTCCCACATTTCTTACTGTGTGCCCTACAATACTGCATATCATGTCTGTGTTCAAAAAAATTATTGAAGAAAGTATGCGGTGACAAACCTATTAAAGAAATGCAGAGACGCCACAGGAAAGATTCGAGAGACCAATGTCCACCTAAGCTTCCGCTACAAACGAACAGGGCGAAGTCGATTCGAAGGTCGACTCCGAGGCCGGACGGAAAATATCTCCTTGCACCTCAAAATCGAGTTGGAAGGGTTCTACTTTTCGAAAAGACGAACGGCTTAACAGGGGAAAAGAGGAAGATCGAATACCGTTGAGTAGTGGTTTGCAGTTCTAGGGTTTGAAATCGGGGCGCAAAAATCAAGCGGAATCGGGCGAGATTTTTATGGATTTTTTTCCGTTCGAAGAGTGGATTAGGATACAAACACTGGGGACAAAACGAGGGCTGGAATCGGTGAAGTTTGAATAGGGCTCGTTCAAATGAATAGAGAAATATACGAGAAATGACGGAAGAGGAGAAGGGTCAGGGGTATTTTGGTCTCCTTATGGCATTTCAAATATCAATGGACCGCTTATTAAAAACACCGTCAACAAGGACTATTTGTTATAGACGGGTCTAACTTTGGACTGCTAAGCAACTTTCCCAAAATTTTATTCTTAGGTCCATAACAAAAACACATTACAATACTGAGAAAACCTCGCAAGGACGATGATCTCATAGAACGCAAAACACTTCAAACGTTACTAACGCAAGACCTGCTAGAAAAGCATGCACGAGTCACACCCAATCAAGCTTCCAAAGGCTGGAAAATGTAATGCACGCTGATGATAGTTTCAGTCATTGCAGCAGCTGTAGAGGGTGAACTTCTCCATGGGACGCTTGCACTCGTTGCAAGCCACCTTCTCCGTGATCGTGGCGGTGTCGCCGGGAAGGATGAGACGAGTGCAATGCTCAGTGGTGTGGTATGGCAGCAATGCATTTGTCATCGCTTGGATGAAGCCTTCCTGCTCCACAGTTGCTTTCCATTTGTCGAACTCCGAGAGGCAGTCGATGAGCTTCTTGCCTTGGGCCTTTACCATCTCCACCGAGCCCCGGCTGATGAGGGCCCAGCCCTCGTCGCTGCCGTCGAAGGTGAGCATCGTCATCACCTCTTGCATGATGGGGTCATTCTCGATGGTTTTGCCGTGCTGCATCTTGGAGTGCCACATGCTCTCCAGCCTCACCCAGAAGAACCACATCATCACCGGGTCTTGCCAGTAGCCACTGAGCTTCTCCGCAGCGATCGTCGCCACGACTTTCTTCACTCGCTCCTTTGGATTGCTCTTCCCCACATATACCATCTCTAAGGGGATCTTTGCCTCCTGTGCCGCACGCCTCAGGAGTGTAGTAAACCTTCGAATCCAGTCGATGTCCTCGCCTCCATATAGGCAAACGTACTGGCCTTCTCTCATCTATCAAGCACGACAAAAGAGTGATTCTTGATGCTAATGTAGGGAGTAAATTAAACAAAGACATTACGAGAACTCGAACTCATACCCATCCCAGTATTGCAGGATCGATTTCATCGATGAGGAATTCAGGCCGCCAAATCTCCTCATTCCAAAGAGCCTCCTCCCTGTTACTGGTAAAAGGAAAGGCCAGAGTGCCCCATATCCACATCATGTGGAGGGCGTTAGGACACACAACCTTCCCCTGAGGATCCAACACCACCAGCACCGGCTTCTTCTCGAAGCGCCACACATCCCTGACGTATTTGATCACAGCTGGGTCGAGCAGCGAAGGGTCGTGCAGCAAATACCATGGCATCATGGATGCCAAGCGATTGAAGGTCTCCTCCTTGGTTTTGTTCCATGGATGGTGCCTGTCAACGACCGGCAACCAGACGATATCGTAGGGCCTCTCGAGCTTCCCTTGGTGAGTGTCGTTGTATATCTGAACAAGAACTAAGAGTTCTTCACGGGAGACGTCGAGGTCCGAGATGAAGAACATAACAATCTTCCTTCTCAGCACCTCAACACCGACTCTTTTCTTGCTAGTACCATCAATGAGGGGAAGATCATCCTTCGAGTATAAGAATGCCCTAAGGATCTTCATGTTATCAATGTGGACAGCTTGAAAGAGTCGCACAAGTGTCTGGTAAGCCTCAACGTGCTTCTTCTCATCTGCATCAAAAGATAGGATGGACTTTCTTAGTCAGAATGAATAGAGATGTTTGGCATTCACAAATTCTCTCTCTCTCTCTTTTGGTTGATGTAACCACCAGAATTTTATTAAAGAGAAAGGTATAGGGAGCGAAAATAAGAGGAGATTATTGCGTTAGATAGAAGTGATAGAAAGAAACCAAGAATGTAGAGAGCAGCTATAGGAATTCAACCAGCAAAGATAGCAGCTATCAGTGCAGTATAAACGTGTACACGGTCTTGAGCTCGAGAAAATAGTTTTCAGAGTTGAATAGAGGGGTCAGGTAACAGTGAACGTCTTCAGGAAGCAAGGAAAAAGCATTCACAAATTCAATAGTTTAGATCTGCTTCAATTGGAATTGGAGCTCCAAGAATTGCCTTAGCTTAAATCAAAACAATATGGTTTGGGGCTTTAAGTACTGACTAATATGTTGATGGCACAGGGCAAGTTGCTTAGTAAGGTGTCCATGAATGTTGCCAACTTTGTGAGCTAAACTCGACAATTCCCATGTATCAGTGGTGGAGCTCACGTACCTGGAAACAAGCAAAAAAAATAAGGGATAACAAACATTAGCAGTAGGAAATAGTCATGAGTTTTCTGTTACTGATGTAGATAAGAGCATGAGCTTACTCATGGCCAAGGCCAGTAAGCATAGTGATCTGAGCAGCACAAGCTACAGCACTTCTAATGGCCCAGTAGGCGGCGGTAGGGATATGCGCCATGGCCATCGACATGTCCGGGGACTCGGGGGAGATGTATTCTGAGGGGAGCTCCCTGAACTCAATGATGCACCTTGTGACATCCACCATGGCCTTGATAAGGTTGTTGATGGTGTCGAATCGCAGCTTAAGAACATCAGTGTGCTCCATAATATCAGGGACTTGCTTAAGTATAGACACAGATTTTGCAAGGGGATTGACAGTATGAAGCTGGGCAGTCAGCCAGAACTCCCCATAGTTCACTGCAAAGGCTGCTAGGACCAAGACAACCTTTGCATCCCATGTGTAGCTTGACAACATGTTGAACAAGGCCAGTGTTGTTGCATGGGCATCACTGCCACTGGTGCACTTGTATATCATCTATAGCAATATGGTGCAAGAAATATTCATGCATGTTGTTAGCTTAAGACTTGTTGCATTTAGGTTTTCCAGATAGTGATCTAAAGCAGAGTTTGTGAGCAGGTAAAAGTCTACAAAATGTACTATCACTTCAATAGTTTAAAGCATCTCATCAATAGAATTTCTACACAATTTCACCAAATTTAATACGCTAGAAGAGAGTATACTAACTGGCAATAGCCTAGCTAGTTTAATGTATGAGGAGGAGAATGCTAAAAATGGTTCAAAATGGGGAACAATCTCAAAAATATAATGAGGTTAACATGATTAACCTCGCTAGAAATCCTGTGGATGGTGTATGCAAGCGCTTCGAGCATTCCAACAACTGCAGGATGATGTGCTCTGTCTTCCACATCCTCCATCTGAGTCTGCTCATCAACCAGAACAACTGGTGAGCTTACTTGACATTTATCAACTACAACAACAGCAAAAGTAAAGTTGGTGAGCTTAATTTAAAGGGGGAATCCAAATAATACCTGATGGATGGTCTTTCGGATGAGATCCTAAGTTATTATAAATGATATCTGAGTGAATCTTGCTTATAGCTCATATGGATTAGAAGACATTGCGGCATGGGCCTATTTGGATTAAGTACCATGGGTTGACCGTGGTGTTTGTGATTAGATTTGTGATAGTTGTAGTTAGATTTGAATGGATTTAGACCCTTAGCACGACAAGAATGTCAGGACTTAAATAGGAAGAGTACGTGAGGACCCATGCATTTGTATTTTTAGTCTTATATCAGCTATCATTAGATAGATCTTAAGCACTTAATACGCATCTTCCGGCTAGCCTTTTTGGGTGAGAACTTGGGTTGTTATATTTTTCTTCAAAGAACAATGTGACAGACAGATACTGAACTATTTATTGGTCCAATACTTCACTAGGCGATGTGTGAAATGTGCAGTGCATCAATGCCCTTGCCCGTGTGGCTATGCACGTCTTGTATCTTGGTGCCAATTGTTTGAGTTTCTTGTTTCACACTAGTTTATGACAATATGTTCCCAAGTTGAACTAAATGCCATGCAAAATTTGGTTCATTCATAATTTGTCAATGAATCAGCTGAAATAAACTGACATATGCATGAATTTATATGTTTAAATCATTTTATTTAAATTAAACTAGCATATTTATGTTTTTCAAGATTATATCTAATTTAAATACATATAATATATCTTTATTTGTAGTCATTTCATTTTAAAAATGACGAAAATCTTGTCATGTAACAATGTATAAATGATAAAATTCTTCAACATCTAAAAACAATCAGCACAATTGTAGTCATAAATCATAAACCAACTATGCTTGATAAGTGGTGGCACAAAATCATAACTTGATCAATTCTTATAATCTTATATTTTCACACCAACTAGTTCTACATTAACAAGTGGTTGCTGTTGCTGCTGCTGCTGTTGCTTTAGAACTAAGACGAAGCCTGGCCAAAATCTGGTGAGGGTGGGACTAGAGTGCAGACCATGGTTCCCAACCGTCTAGGCAGCACTCATGCAACTTGAGAAGTCCGATTGTATAATATTTTTTTATATTTTTAAAATTTTATTTATTATAATATATTATATAACAATCTTATTTCAAATAAATTTTTTATTACATATAAATATACCAAAACAAATAAACATCGAGGCACCCTGTTCCCAAGTTATGCACCTGATTGATTCAATATCACTTTTAATGCAGTTGTCCAGATGCCAATCTCAAAGTTTGCCGTACTTCAAAACTCAAGCCAGAGCAAAAATAAACCCGTCATAGCACAACGGTCTTGACCATGCCCTTATAGATGTAAAATTTTTAGCTGAATCAGATCTACCGCCGAGCCAGTGAACCGATCCAACCGCAAAATAACAAGCACAAACATGCATGTACGAGTGGTGAATCTGATCTAACTAATAATTTCTTTCTTTGGTTATGGAGCACAACTCATATTAAGACTTATAATATTGTATTTTAAGTAATCAAACACCATAAAAAAAAATTGTACGGAGCTTGAGGAACTAGTCAAATATACCACTACAAGAGTAGGAGTCGCTCGTTGCAGGATGTCCTGAACGAGGTGGAACAATGGCCTCGCATCGACATCACGGCCATCAGGGGAATGCGTGGCCAGGATTTGCTTCATCACCATATTATCGTCCGACGATGAGAAAAGGTGGCGCTCTCCCTTTATTAGTTGCATCTTCTGTGCTGCCGATGCCGACGTCGCCATTTCCGCAAGAACGGCTGCACAAAACAAAGGACACGAAGGCTGCACGGTAGTAGCAGCGGCCGCAGAGCTTGGTTGCAGGTAGGCAACGTATATAATGGGAGAAGCATGGGAGCAGATGGAATAAAGCCCGAGTGAACCAACTACCTTGCTTCAAACACAGGGCTCCCTCTGGATACTTTTGGTACGAGCCATTCTGGTCGCATTAAGCAACTGTGGGGCACCCTTGCTCTTCCTTTACAGTTCTAAAGTGCCACCTTCCTGGTTCGTGATTCATGAGGGCTAGGCCTGTTTTGCACGGTATCCAAAGACCGTGGCTTCATCGGGAGCTCTTTTTGGAAGAAACTTGTGAAGATCCGTGCGGGCGTGTTTAGTCCTGCATTAGTTATTCGCTCGATAGATCTTGGATACTTATACTCAAATATTACCTTCTGACTACCATTTTGTGGTGAGATCCTAAACTGTTATAAATAGTGTCAGAGCAGACCTAGCCTATAATCTACGTGGACTAGAGGATTCATTGGAGCTGACCACAGTCGATCATGATGCTTGTTCTTAGATTTGAATGGATTTGAATCCTTAGCCTAACGAGAACGTCAGGGCTTAAACGGAGGGAGTATGTGAGAATCCGCGCGGACGTATGTTTAGTCTCACATCAGTTATTCGCTAGATAGATCTTGTGTACTTATACAGAATTAAGGAATCCAAATAATATATTTCGGCTAACATTTTTGGATGAAATTCTACGTTGTTATACGAGTACCTTCCCATTCCATTTATTAAGAGCATGCAATCTTTTTGCCACCCGGCTTTTACTATTGGAGAGAGATATTTACAGGGTAAAGTTATGGTACAATGGCCATTATAGGGGGTGAAGCCATGGGGTGGGCTGGACGAGACTTTTTTAAGGTCCCCCCCCCCCCTCCATGTATTGATGCTACCACGAGGTGAAGCTTTTAATGGCTAAAGCTATCTCTGTTTGGAGCCCACCGGCGACTCGTCTTCGACTTGTTTTGCCGGTGTTGGCCTTCGCTGCCACCACTCCAGAGATTGCCGATTTCCATTTGCCATCGTATAGCAGCCTGTACAGTTGTTCAGCATTGAAATATATTGTTGAAACACCCTATCTTGCGTCCATTGTTCCTCAATGGTCATATCTTTTATTTAGGAATTTTATATGCATATTTTTTATATTTTTCTAAATACATTGTAAATATAAATTGACAATATGAATGTAATCATATTTGACAATATAAATATTTTGAAAAATATGTTTGATTGTGACATGTGTATATGACTTTTGTTGTGTATGTGGTTGGATTTATATATAGAGTTTTAAAATTTTTTAAATAATTTTTTTTAAATAATTACTCTAACGACGCTTTAAAACGTCGTTAAAATCAGAATTACGGTTCAATTAGCCATGCTATAAAGCATCGCTAATTGCCAACGCTAACTAATCAGCGACGCTTTAAAGCGTTGGCAATTATTTTTTCTACTCTTACATATGCAACTCTTGGGTGACACTTTAGAAAGCATCGAAAAGCTAAGCACTGGTAAAAATCTTAAAAAGCGTCGCTAATGCCTCTTTTTTTTTGTAGTGTCGGGGAGAGCTAACCTTCAGCTTTTATGGGATCCGTTGCAAAATACCCTCTGTGCATTTATCATTCTCTTTTCAAATTCAGCAAAACAAATATGATTGTTGAATGCCAGCCAATTGAAGATTTTTTAACTTTTTTGGTAGTGGTATTTTTCAGTTGGATTCGGCGAATTGCAAAGCGATTCCTCGATGACTCGGAAAGTAGTAATATTTTTGACCGAGAAAGAATTGCTTCGATCTCATTTGCATTTTGTTGTATCAGGTTTTTGTTTTTTTGGAGCCTTACCTTGCTAATAATGGTTTTGAGTTGTTGGAGACTTTCCATTCCATCTGCATTCAAAATGGTTTTGAATAGGTCTTAATAAAACAAAAATATTAGACACCTCGATTTCGAACAAGACCGACCTCTTTGACCTTGAAAGTTGGAATAAATTGAGGTGAACAACTTTGGCTCCGATAGAGAAGCCAGTCAACCGAGGCGCCAATCAGCATGTGCCAGCAAGGACTGACGGTTCCGATGACCGGCAGTTGTTGCAGCTCTACATTCAGCGCACGGTCAGTGTCATGCGCCATCTAGGTGGAATGATGCCCACGTTGTAAACACACGACTGACCACTAGCGCGCGTCGTATCAACTCAGGTAACAGCAAAACAGACCACCCTATATAAAGAGGTGGTCCAGGGGCTCTTGGGTAAGCTCATATTATGCTGTACAATTCTCATTCAGAGAACTCTACTCTGCTGAAATTTCTTCTTTCAACTATTGCCTCTCTATTCGGACTTAGGTATTGGAAGGTTTCCGTCGGAAACTCTTCGACAAGCGGACTTCTTATAGACCATCTTTGGAGGAGATCAACTTCTGACACGTCAGCTATCTTGTCTAGCTTATCTTCTACCGACCTTAAGGTCATCCGAGCTGTGCTCTAACCTCAGTCCAAAATTTAGCGGCAAAAATTCTCGAACATTGTTCGTACTTAAGAATTTTGCAATCGAGATTTCTAACATTGATGTGAGGAGAAATAGGTCCGGGAATGCTTCCTTAAGAGGTCCGTCGCTCTCCTAGTGATTATGCTAGAAAAAAAAACTTTGTATACCATGGAGTTTGATCGAGGGGCAATCCCATTTTTCATCTCGAAATGGCCAAAATATAATAATTCTAAATTGTGTTCTCACAAATATAGTTGAATGTTGGAGAGACACACACACATATGTATATTTGTATATTTATGCATGTATTCCCAAGCTACTTGTGGCAAAGATCCCAGTACATGTTCAAATGTTGGTGTCTTATTTTGATAGTACTATGTAATTGCAGTATAATCTGGAAGATATTGATACAACAATAGTTTCCATGCGGTAGCAGCCATGGTCTAATGAATATTTGTATAGAATCAATTTTCCATGCCCTACAAGAATTATTGCAAAAGTTTTTAATACAATCAGTTGACATCCCTTAGAATAAGTAATTGTTCTTGCAATGAACCTTACGGTTTTCTTGTGGATCATAATTTTTCTATTTCATTGAAACAACAAGCTATTTTTCTATTTCCTCCTTAATAGAAGATCATTTAAGCTCATAGGGTATGCGGGTATGCATGTTTGCATGTAGCTCCTCGTAAATATATATTATCAAATTTTCTAAAATAATTAATGTTGTTGCATTATCATGACCTATTATAAGTGGGAGCTCCATGTTATCCTGTGCATAAATTATGTAGACCAATATAGTAATTGCCACATGGTTCTTATTTAGTTCTTAGATTCGACATGATTGATAATGTTACCATAAGATGGTATTTAGTATGGTTTTACTGCATCATCTTGATATCTAAATATTGTTCGACTAACAAAAATTTATTCATTACCCAATCATTTGTAATAATCTACTATCAAATTGGCTCTTATCAAGTGCAAATATCAAGACTCAAAATATGCATTTTTCTAAGCTTCTATTTGAACTCTAAGAGGAATGGCTAGTCATAAAAAACAAAGGTTTGACTGCAAAACACAATCACAGTTATAAAGGATGCCACCAATCTTGTAGAATTCTAGCATTGAAATAATATTAGTATCTCAAGCAAGCGATTCATGTATAAGAAAAAGAAAAGAAAATAGAATAGGAGTTAGGAAAGGAGAAAGGAGCGATAAGAAGAACATAATTACAGTAAAAATTAAATGGAAAATCAAATAAGTTGCTTAAGAGATTGGCATTACCCAAAGAATTTCAAAAGCAAGGTCATGTTATAATTGGTGTCGCAAAATCCAATTATACAAGATCATCTAGCTTAGTGAAGAAAAATTAGGTCAAATAAAAGCATTCCGCATTAAAATATAGCGGCTAAGGTAAAGTAATAATATGATAAACAAATCAAGGTTGATTCCAGGATTTAAGCTTGTAATTTATGTAAAGTGGAGTATGATCAGACCAGAGCTTGATCAAACCCAAATCGAGGTTGATCTGAGGTTCAATCTTTTCATTCCCTACTTAGATTGCTGACGTGGATTTCCACGTCACCTTTATGTCCACGTGTACTATAATACAACTCTCTCCCTTTTTTATCCTGCGCCTATCGAGCGCTCGGTACCCAGAGCCATCGTTCATGGTTCATCGAGGGCTCGGCCTTCTTCCGAGAGCCGTGCTCCGATCCTCGCCATCGCCACCTCCGGCGAAGGTATGGACGCCGCCTCCGCCCACCACCAAACCCTCCGCCTCCACCGCCTCCACCGCCTCCGTCACCACCACCACTCCGCCCTGATCGAATCCAAGCCCTATCCCTAATCGAATCGAAACCCCAGTCCCACTCGGATCTCACCCTCCAAACACTGCCCAGGATGATTAAATTCTAGGTTTTACTGCTTATTTGTGCGGAGCATGCTTCTGACGTTTGGAATGGTTTATCTTTTGCAGCTGATGTTCTGAACGGTACGAGCGTTTTGAAGAGCCAGATGGTTCCTCCTACTAAAGGTATTTCGCAGTTTTGTTTTTAAATTTAAAATATATGCTTGTTTGGTCAATTGCTTCTTGCTGGCCATTTGATGCAGTGGTCTTTACTCTTTAGTGAATTGTGATTTTCGGCGATATGCTTATGGCTGGTGATAGTTTTGTTGTAAGAAATGGAGTTTGTAATAGGAGTTTGCATGTTCAAAATTGTGGTTTTATGGTAACTGGTCTTAGATATCGGGAGCAAGGATCTCCTTGCGGTGTCGATTGGTGAGAGTTAAATAATGCAAAAGATGAATTAACTGGGCAGTTGGATGATATGCATTGCATCTACAATATGGAAAAATATAATCAGTGAAATCAGGGTCCGCCGTACCGATACCGGTCGGCATACCGGTGGCCGGCCGGACCGGTACGGTACCAGTCCGGTCCGGTACGTACCGGCCGGTACACGATGGTTTCAAAAACCACAACGCGAGGTACTGTGGTTCTTAAAAAAAAAATCGTCCCGATGTGAACTGGCCGGTTCGTACCGGTACGAGGCTACGTACCGGCCGGTATGGGCTACGTACCGGCCGGTATGGCTAAAAAATCGAAAAATACCGATTTTCTTGTAGTTCCGGTACCGGTCTAGGACCGGACCGGTACGGCATTCCATGAGTGAAATAGTTCTTAGCATCTAAACTGTTGTTTGAGTCTTTGAGAACTTTTCTTTTCTAATTTTTTTTTTTAATTTTTTTTTGTTGTTTGTTGATCTCTTTCTTCTTTCATTTGTTAATTAATAACTTCCTGACTTTTTCTTGATTTTACAGCCAACTTTCCTTGCTGAATAGATTTTGAATGCCAAACTTATGATGTAACATGATTTGACAGTTAATTAAGATGCATGATTTGCATATGCTGATGCTCCTTGGGAAACTTTTTTTTTTTTATTATTATTTTGCATTGAGACTACTTGTGATCATCTGTTGAATGGAAAGGAGGGTATTATGGTTGTTGGAGGTTTAGGTTTTGGCTTTTTGTTGCTGAGATTCGGGTTAATTTTAGTTTTCCCTACATTGCGTTGGAGAAAACAACCTTGAACAAGGTCATTTTTTCCCCGGACTGGTAACACCCTCCTCTTCTAATCTGTAAGCTGCTTCTTGAATTTTCCTGAAGTCATGTTTTATTTCCAATCTCGAAGGATACTTTAAGTTAAAAGAAGTCCTGAAGTGAACAATCTGTTTCCCTATTGTCTACCTTTCTTGTTGAAACAAATCTTGATAATTAGTGAATTTGATTAACTTCAGTCCTGAGGGCAACACGTCAGTTTGGTATCTGAGACTTGACTCTTCTCTTGTAAGTTTTGGGTGTTATTGCAATAGCTCTGAGACTAATACATCAATTTGGTTTTTAAGATTCAACTTTGTTCTAAGTTTAGTTTGTTATTGCAATGGAGGATCTTCTTAAAAATTGTCTCTGTTTTCTGCCTTACATTTTGCCAACAGTAATCTGATCAGTCATATAATAATGGAAGATTGTAAAAGACAGCAAGGATATCTCTGATCTTCTACCAAGGATTACTTCCATCTACTTCACCATAATCCTTTGCATCAATTGCTTATGTATGGAAGGATGTTTTGGATCATTTTTTTCAGCTCAAAAAGGACATATTAGATGCTTTTCCTATTTTCTTTTTAAAATGGATTACCTCATTTTATATCACTCTAGGAATTTATGAGTTGTGAATGCTCACCAAATCTTCATCTAGGATCATTTTATAGGGACACCATAGATAGATTAGGGTGCTAGTTTCTATTAGATCTTGATGATGCTCCTTTCAACCCTATCTTACATTTGGTGAAGATTAAATAATGTGGGTGGAAAAATAAGACATGTGAGTACTATAACATAGGGATAACTGCACCAAGTTATACCATACTACAAAAATTAACCATTATAAATTGTTATCTTATGGTAAATCAATAGTACCTGGTGGATGATACCAAGAGATACACAACTTTACAGGAAAATAATACTTGTAAAAACTATGCTGATTGTACAGTATGATTGTCATCAACCTGTATACATGCTACAATACTAGGATGCAGACTGAGGGGCTATTTGCTTGCTACGCTTCATACAATTGTTTTTATAACACAAGTTTTATTGGTAGAATTTTTATGAAGCCAGATTTTAGTAGTGACTCATACAAATCCTAGCTTTGTAAATCTAGAAGCTGAGCTATGTTTTGTCAAAACAAAGTTTGGCAAGTAGTCTCTTTGTTAATTAACAATTGGCTCAAAAGCTTAAGCTAATAGGAAAAGGGTCAACAACGAACATTAGGTTTAACGAAAGGTGTTGTTTGGTTTTTGAAATTTATTATGGGTTCTGAGGGCATTGTCATCATCAGTGAGCTTGTCCCCTCTTCTAAGTGATGACTAAATCATAGAAGAGTAAGATGCAAATAGATAAAATGAAATTGCAAATCAAAGGAATCCTGGGGTGATAAGTGATTGCTAGAGAAGCTGTTGTTCTAACTTTTACAAATTATAAAACAAATAATACAGATATCTTTATTGATAATTTGTATATATACAATTAATAAAAATGACCAAGTTGATATACATAATAGGGAGATGGTCAGATCATATATCTAAATTTAACTAAAGAAATCAATAATTATTAAATCATTGATACTGTAGGTAAATGAACTTCAATAATAGACAAATTAAATATCTTGGAAACTATAGAAATGCCAAAGAATACAGTTAGGTTAGTATCAAAGAATACAGTTAGTTTTTTTTTTTTTTTGGAGAGAAGGATGGTGGGAAACCAGGAACCCTAACCAAGCTTCTATTTGAAGCAATAATGAAAGAAGCAAATTCAGTATTGGTAAATAGGAAAATGAAAAGAAGGTAATATTGTGAACCCAACCACGAATATATACATAACAAAGATCAAAGACCAAAATACATATTTCAAATAGGTCAAAACCTGATCCAAAATACATACTTCATAGACTTTGGATATCAATACCCTACCTTGGATGTCAACTAGAGCCCTAGATACATACTTCACCATGATTAGAAAACCCAACACCCATAAATGTTCCAACCTTCGAAGTAATGAAAACCGGTACTGAAAAACAATATCAAAGACCCAAATATCTCAGGAACAGAGTATCATTTTGGACATTGTAGTAGGATGAAGCAAGGAAAATTTTAATGCCCAAAGGCACGTACAATAGTGTGTAATCCAATGAAGGGGGTTGCAACTAAGTAATTAACCAAAACATGCCCTTTCAATCCTCAATATGGCTAGGAATAACATATCAACAGAAGCAAGAAACAAGAAAAGGAGGAGAGTAGCACTTAGGGGAAAAGTTCTATGCAAGAAAGATGGGTTTGTAGGTGGGTTTTTGAAGTATAGTTGGTTTAGCATGGTAGATGGGTTTGATTATAGGAAAGTCTTATAAGAAGCATATGCTAAGATCATGATTTTTCGTGAGGGAATAATAAAAGGTGTTGGTTTTCCAACATAATCATTAGAAGAAGAAAAGAAATCAGGAGGCATTTTAGATTTCAAGGTGCTTAATCTCTATGTAGAGGTTGGACTATGTATTGCTAGAGTTGGTCTTCACCAGTGTTTGACGAGTGAATCATCGAGTTGGAAATATGAAGAGGTACATGAGGGGAAGGGGGCTCAAAGGGAAGGGGTTTTGAAGAAGGAAAAATTGAGGATTGCAAAACCGGTATCATGAACTGTATTGGTATGTTATCAATTCAGTATGATTGATATGGCACTATACACATCCTGTACCGACACAAGGTTCCAACAACTTTTCTCACTTCTAGCCATGTTATTGCCCAAAATCGGGTGGTACAGTTCGGTATAAGGCGGTACTGGGCAGTTCTGATCGGTTTGGATTGGTACAAACTAGTTTGCTCTTGTGTCAAATCGAACCTTGATACTGTATCAGTATCTAATTGGTACACGCATGGTCAATGCGGGTCGGTACCATAGACCTTGGATGGATGGATACTATGTGGGTAAAAAGGAAGTTGTGCACGATTGAGGGTCTCCTTATCAGCCAAAAGGCATTTCATGAGATCTCATTTTCTGAAAGTGCAGGTCCTCAGCTTTTAACAATACCCAACATTTGTGTTTTATAAAGGATCTAGTAAACTTAAAACATTTCTTATCCCTATTTAGCAATTGTTGAAGTAAAATTCACTTCCGAATGTGTCTACATTCATTGGTTTTAGTAAAACTATAAATCCAAATAGGCCCTAAGTATGTGCAAAATCAATGGATCAATAAAGAGATGCACTTATCCCAATGGAATTCAAATTTGCACCCTGCTCGTACTTGAGCTCTAATCTTTAGCTTCCCCCCCCTTCTTTTGCTTGAGAAAACAATGCTTTAAGTTTTTGACTAGTGATCTTGCTTGTAGCAATTGAGAGTTCAAACCAACAAAGATATTTTCTTGCCATGACCTGAGCTATATTTGAGTCCAAAAGAGTGTGAGAGGAGGTGATGGGAATTTGGCCTAGTTGACTAATCAATAGATTTTCTACTAACAAGGAAAAATAGGTATGAAAGAGCTAGCACTCTGTTCATCAATTAATGTCCCAAAATGAAAAGTGGCAGTATTCTGGAAAGATTCAAGACCTTGCAACAAGCATGATGTTTGGTATCATAATGTGGTTGAGGTTAGTGATAGGGGAGAATTAATTGGCAATGAGGAACCTTAAGTTCGGTGGCTAGAATATTAGTTGTTGGTTTCTTTATATTGGATTAAGGGGAAGAAATCAAGGCAGGATCGTTAAATAACTTACTGTTGCAATATAAATGGTGGTAGTATATATTCTAATTTAACATTTTCTTAACTTGATGAAAAGAAACAATCATCTGAGGTAGCATTAACAATGAAGCTTACATGGCTAGAAGCAGGTCCTAGGATGGCAATTTTTCAATAAATTTGAAGTTCTTGCTGCCTAGGTGCTTAAGTAACAAGTTTCTCAACGGACAGAACAGTCTACTCTCTTAAGGATGCCAAATATATTTATATGTATAAATATGTATTGTATATGTGTATATTTCCAATTTTTGTTTGCAATATTGATTGCTATGTTATTATTGACAAGATAATGGTAAAATTTCTTTACAAAACAAAAAACTTATATTATCACAAAATAAAAGAAGAAGTAGGTTTTACACTTTCATAAAATCATTTGAAATGATGATGTTGTAGTGTCATGATGGCATTTAGGTGTGTGTCCCAAGTGCTGCCTTTTAAGCTGATGTACGAAGATTATAAATTGCAGATGAGTTTCTTACTTGTGATCTTTTCCAGTATCCAAAAGAGTCAGCACTTTTGAAGATCATAAAAATCTGTGTTTGGATAACTTTGTCATAAATGTTACAAAAGATGAGATGGGAAGTTTGTATTATTATTATTATTTATTTCTGCTTTACTACCTATTGTCAGGAGCATCTCTCACGTTTGTTTTGTTCAGTTTTAAAGGAGAGAGCCTTCCCTCCTGCTGTGAGTGTTATTTCTTTTCTTATTTCTTCTCAAAATGTGATTAATTTCATTTAAGTGTCACTAATGTTTATATACAATTGCCTAGTTCATATCATCCAAATGTATTGCACATTGACAACTCTTGTCAAGATTGTAATTTTCAAAGGTCACACTCTTAAAGTGTAACTTATTATTATGTATTGATCTGTTATTTTTAATGCTTGATGTCCTGTAGTTTTAGTTGATGATAATTGATATTTGATAATGTGATATAGGAGAAATGGAACATCCAGAAGATGAGTGTCGGATGGTTGGTGAACATCATGATAAACAGGATGATGAGGTAATGTAGTTCATCTGATTAGGTGATATATTGTAGTCCTTAAGTGCAAATATTAAGTGAAACTAGTAAAAGTTGATCTTTGATTCAAATAGTTAATTATCTCTATTTTGTTTTATATATCAGGATTACCAATATGTATATGGGAAAGCATTTGGTCTTCCTTTTCCTTGGAAATGATTAATGTGTTTTATTTTTTAAAAGATGACATGCTATATGTATTGTGCTATATGTTTAGGATAGTTAGGCATGGATCTAAAACGCAACTGTAGGGTTTCAGTCTATACTGCTGCCTGTTGTGTTCTGCAACAATGCTGAGTTTAAGTTTGTATTGCTACTTGGCAGTATGTATCACTTAGATATACATCAATGTAGGCCTCTTCATGGTGATTCTAGATTGTATGGATTGTATAGAGGCGCATACTAGTGTACAATGCTGATAGACTGTTGGCATAGAATGTGTCAATACAATAACATGGTGTGATAGACACTTTAATCATTGAATTTTTGCATATCGAATGGTATTTTCTTGAGTTAGAAACACCTAAGCCAAAATTTGTTTCTGATGATCTATATAATATGCTGGGCTTGAAGGTGAATAACAAAATAATTAGGATGATGAGAAGAAGATTAACCAGATACATTTGAGGAAATTATGATTTTGATGAAAGATGAGGAGATTAATTAAATATGAAATATACAATATTTGAGTAAGGTCTCCATCACCACTTGTAGGGGCTGTTTGAGTTTTACTAAAATACTCTACAAAAAGTCTAAAATGATGGAGTTTTACAAAAATAGTCATCTGATTGTTTTCTTAAAACCTGTTTGGCCAAAAACGACTAGTCATAAAACCCGAAAAAATGGGTTTAATGAAAAACAGGTCTTCCCCAGTTTTTCATAAAACCTGTCATATAGTGTATTTTGTTTTATGATCAGCTGTTCAAGAAAAACTCATGGGCAACCAAACAGCCCCTTAGAGTTTTGTAAAGTACTATACTTGCAATTCAAATAGATAATGGAGGGCTTTGGAAAGATGTAAAAAGGTAAAGCATTAAAGCAAGATGCGTACTGCTTGGGATTTGAAAAACCATATGAGAAGACAAGAATTCAGCTACTTCTACAAATTCATTAAGTTTTTTACAATGTGATTGTGGTAACAGGAAAAATGCCAAATGATTGGAGAACTATTGTGGTACGTATCTATAATAACAAAGTTGATGAACAAAATTGCATCAAATATAATGGAATCTTGTAAGCCACACTGCTAGTTATGAGAGAGGATGATGAAACAAAAATCAAGAATGATGACTTAAGCTTTGCAGAACCCATATTTATGCTAGGAAGGTTAATAATGGAGGCTAGTTTCTTGCTTAGTGAAAAGACAAAGGATTTGACTAAGCAAGAAAATACTGTTTTCATGGTCATTAAAAGTATAATGCTACAAATAGTGGTTTCATGGGCATTGTGGAAGATTGCTATGCATGACTTATTATATGGTTTTGAATATTGGGAAAAAAGGCATAGATGATGAACTTGGCAGAGATGACAGTGTTAATAC
>JAOXJJ010000002.1:5089433-5100335 GCA_025769935.1 Phoenix roebelenii | reverse complement strand
AATGCCACGCTATAAAAATGCCACGCTATCGGAGCCAGAGAAGGAGAAGAGAAAGAGAGAGCGAGTGGGGGAGGGAGGGAGGGAGAAGGAGAGGGGGCGGACGTCGGGGGATGGCTATGGGGGGCTGGCGGAGGCCGCAGGAGGCTTGCCGCGGCCTTGGCTATCGTAGCCTTTGCCGGCGTCCGCCGCCTCTCCTTCTCTCTCCTTCCCCCGCTTGCTCTCTTTCTCTTCTCCTTCTCCGGTTTCGACAGTGTGCCATCTCTCGGGGCGTGCCTAGCTCATACTGAGTTGTTCCGCCAGGGGATGGTATGGTGCCCGGTACCGGTTCCTTCGACTTTGATTTTAAGACATCTTATTCTACTAACTAGGAACGTTCACTTATCCCTTGTGTTGGTTATTTTAATTAACTAGTTTTCTATAGGGTCTAATAGCCATAATTAAGTGTGTTTTCTCCACTTGATTGTGGTTGTGTGGAATCCGGCTTCATCTGATTGTTTGTTAACTGTACTGTGCCACTATATTTTGTCATTATATCTTTTATGCTCTTGTTCTTCTGCTTTTTGTGGTGTGATGGTTACCAAAAGAAGAACTCGAGATCAAGGTTGATAAGTCGTTTGCTCGAAAGATTTCCCCCCTTGTTAAATCAAGTGTATATGGAATTGGATCAAATTGTTATCTGGAAAGTAAAAAGTTATAGCATTGCTTCCTCAGCATGGAAGATCGATAGCTCTTAGTTTTTTAGTCTGGCTATATGGACCAGACTTTGTAAACAAATCTTCAAGAAATAATTGATGGTAACATGCAAGTGCTATTAGCTTGTTTGATGCCATAATCTTTTTCTATTTATCTGTTCCTGTTTGTAGGTCTGCTCGTTGCTTCATCAGAGATACAAAGACTTCTCCCCTTGCTTTATTCAGGGCCTCTTGAAAGTTTTCTTTCCTGGAAAATGTGGTGATGATTTGGATGCAGATAAAAACATGAGGGCAATAAAGAAAAGGAGCACTCTGAAACTTCTAATGGAACTTTATTTTGTTGGAGTTGTGGTGGATGTCAGCATTTTTGTAAATATTATAAAGGATCTTACCAGCTTGGAACATTTAAAGGATCAGGATGTAACTCAGACCAATTTGTCCCTTCTCACCAGTTTTGCTCGACAAGGCAGGTACTTCATAGGGCTCCATCAGCCTGGACAAGAAGTTCATGATGAGGTACTAACTGGCATTTGGTAAATGTATATGCTATTGCTTTTGAAAGTTGACTTACTGCAAACAATGTTTAGGTTTTGTTCTGCCAAATTGATTGACCTGTTTATGGGAATTTTAATATTGTTGTAATATGTCAATATATGATTCCTTTTTCATTGTAAGACAGTGGAATCCTATTATTTATATAACACCCCAGTGTATCACATTTGTCATCTATTAATCTGGATATCAGTAACGTCTTGTTTTTAAGTATCAACACGTATTATCATATGTGAGTATATGCTTCTGCATTAAGTATTTTGTTTTCTTCTTTGATATATTTAATACTCACTAAGTCTCTGCAAAGTAACAGAGGACTACTCAAACTGCTGATTGACTTGATCTTACTACCCATCCAGTGCTTGTGAGGTCATTACGTCATTATATATCTGTCCTCATAATTGTTTTGAAAAGAGTAAAGTCAGAAGACAGTTTTGATATGCTAATAAATCTCATTGTTGGCTTGTTGCTGGGTATAGTTGCACTGACATGCGGTTGCATAATCCATCTTGTAGATGAAATTAAACCAGTGGGATCATTAAATAAATTTCTTTCTGTTTTGATAGGTTACATTTCATAGAAACTTGTGAGTAGTAAGTTTTGCTTTTATGTACTTGATACTTCAAAATTTAATCCACAAGATAATATTGATAATTAGGTTACCCGACCAGACATATTATGGTCAATGGTCAGCATTTAATTTACCGAAGATTCAATACCATGAAATATCATGATTGGAGGGCTTGAAGCGGCTGATATCCCTTTCTTGATGATTATGTTATCAAGTAGATAATTCATGAAAAACTCTACTGATTCAATGGCTGATGTTTCCCAAAGATAGTGACATGTGGACATTGGCTTGCTTGTCAATTTGTTCTTCATGTGGTAATAAGAACTTGGTAATTTTCTTGACTGACCTGTTCAGAGTGAAGGTGGGCTACAATTTCCGAGGGCTGCAGTACTTCAAATTACTGTTTACCAATCGAGATAGAATGTAGAGTTGTCATTTTGGTGAAGAGAGCTTGGAATATCAACCAACTAATATCTTGTGGGAAGCTGTCAACTTTCAAATTATGTTTTGTATTAATCGTGCTCATTAATGCCATCTATATTTACTTAACTGATCAATATCCTTACCAGATTCCTTGGAAGCAGTCACTCTGTTTTTAGTGTGATTTGGTTAGAGGATTACAAGTTTACAACCATAACAATTGATATATTGATTCTCTTGTGGCGTTGGTGCAAATTAATTAAAATTTATTGGGTGCATTCTTGTGAACTTCAATCTGCCATACCCTTGGTGGCATTGATGCAAGAGGTTGCTGCATAGATGTTGGGATGGTTGTATTATTGGTGTTGAACTTGTTCCTGAACTCCAGTTTCACCCCTATTTGTTCTGTTGTGCCATATAGATTGTGAACAACTCGAAACATACCGTTTGCTCTATCATATCTTATTCTCATGCATGCTATTACACAGATCAGTTAAGAGGTTTGCAATGATATGATATTCATATATATTGATCTATGCTATCTTTTATCGTTTCATCATGACAGCTAGAGTTGATTTGGAAATTCAAAGAAGATGATTGATTTCTCTAGAAAGTAATCTTCCTAAATTAAATTTAACTTTCAAGTTGAATGAAACTCAGACTCATACATTGCATAACATTGATGGTGTAACACATATTTAAGTTCAAGAAGGTTTATTCATTTTTAAGAATTTAACAGTTAAAAAAACACGTCAAGAGATTAATAGGCAAAATGGATATAGCTTGATCAATCCTATTACTGTGATCTATGTGGTCCTCCCCTTATGCAAATTCTCTGTTGTCTTCCTGCTTATTGCATTTACTGTAAGAGTTTGAACTCTGTCCTGAAATGTCTACCAACCTATATGTATTACCCTTCACATGTTGAGTTCCCACATCAGTCTCCTTAATACTGTTGTTATTCTGTGAGCACTACTTGCTTCAATCACCTGAATCAGTTGTGGAAAATCAAACCTGTAGGGATCGAACGAGAATTGTCTGAAGCTTATATGCTTCTTTTTATGAATCAGCACAGGGTATTTGTTATAAACTATTACTCTACAGCTACGCGATAAGGATGGATGGTTTGACCAAGTTAATATCCAATTATGAGGAAAATCCATTCTTTTGCACTTTCTTTGGTCAAAGATTACTTAGTGTATATATAGATTCAGCAAAAGTATATGCTCCAACAAACCCAGAACATTTAATAGCTTCGAGTGACTAAAAGGCAATTGGTATGTCCTGAATGGCTACATTCATAAGTACATATATAAATTATTGGACATAGACATACAGCAGCTCAGGCTCAGCAGACGCTCTTATTCTGTTCGCATAAATGTTGGAAGTTTTTACCTTTTTCTTCCCAGGAAATTTTGTCCCAACTCAAGCTATAAGTCAACTTTAGTCATTGCAGATTATTTCTCCTTATGTTTCAGTTGCTGTGATGGCTTGGTATTGCACTTTGCGAAAATTCAGTGAGAATTCTTCACATGGTTGACGAAAGCTGTGTTCATGTCCCATTTCATTCATAAAGATGGCATTGGGCAGAGAGAGTGAATTGCACCCAAAAACTTGCTCCTGTATTAACCATAAGTATTGGTATAAAGGCATAGTTGCAGTGCTGTTAATTTCAGATAGTTATTGTTCAGACTTTGTCAACGAGTGAAATTGATTTTTTCATTAATACTGATTTCTTCCATCATCTTTAGCTTCCTATAGCTTGTCAGTGTATCATGTAAAGTAAGATTGATCTATTGGCTGGATGAAACATAGGTCAGTCCTTCTAGGGCTTTCTCAAATTCTTAAGCCTTTTTGTCCAGTTAAGTATTAGATTGGTCACCTTCATTTTCTGATTCTTATTATCTATCTATCTATCTCTCTCTCTACCTTCTAACTGTATGATTGTGGGTTCCTTCTTCGTCAATTAACTTTTACCATGTCTCTTGCAGTTCTTTAAGGACCTTAATGTCACTGCAGATCAAAAAAAAATCTTCAAGAAAGCATTTCACTCATATTATGATGCTGTAGCTGAACTACTTCAATCTGAACACCATGTAAGTTTTGGAACTCTCTGCAAATTTGGCTTAAACTGAATATGCTTCTTTTAGCCTGGTACATCTGGTGCTTGCTTTGGTTGTACTTCATGTGTTTTATCCCTTCTTTTTGATGTATTATCCTTATTCTTTGATTTTTCCTTCATGTTTATGCAACAACTTGCTAAGAACCTTGAATGATACTGATTTTATTTATGGAGCAGTCTCTTCAAATGATGGAACTCGAGAATGCAAAGATCTTAAGCGCTAAAGGGGAGCTCAGTGATGAGAATGCAGCTTCTTATGAGAAACTTCGGAAGTCTCATGATCACCTATTTCGTGGTGTCTCCTCGTAAGTTTGTTAGCCAAATTTTATCTTTTGATAGTTTGCTTTAAGGTTAATGTCTCATAATTCCTGTTCTGATATCCTTTTTTGTTTTCATGAGTAGATTAATCTCTTCATATATTGTAATGCAAACTCACACACCCTGTTTCTATCTTATTCTATCACTTTGAGCGACCATTATCTCTGTTAGATACTACCATCTCTATTCTGTAATTTACATACTTCTTTTGGTTCCGTTCTCAGCCTTTTCAAGGAGAGAGTTAAGGGGTATGCCAAGTAAAAGTGGGAGTTTTCTTATCAAATTACATAACTTACAAAAATCTTTAATTAGGAGAATATCAACAGCCTTCCATGGTTCCTCATGTGCAGTGCACGTGATGATGATAATTGCTATATTACGTTGCAAACTCTCAGCCTGACTTCACCTTCGTCTTTTACTTTGACTCTCTATACTAGCTCCCTGTTAGTGGATACAACCTTTGCTTGTATTCTCAATCTTGAAGAAAGTATACTGTCTAATAATGGAAGTGTCCTTTTCAAGTTACATATGTCAACAGAACAAAGTTTTAATCAGAGCGGATATCACAACTTGTGGTGCTTTCTTATTCTATACTGCAAATCCTCACACCTCACATGACCTTCATTCATCACTTCATCCGACAATCATATCTATATGTGCTCGAAGTATTAATAAATGCACACCCTTTTTCTTGGATCTATACTCTTTTCTCAAGGGAGATAAATAAGAGGTGTGCCAAAGGTAGCAGTATATATATTTATTGAGTTTCATAAATAATAGAAGTAAAATCTTTTAGCTCATAGGATATCACAGTCATCAGTTCTTCTTTTCATGTGCATAACACATGCCAAACACTACTGCTTTGATGTTTGTGCCTGCCCCCCCTTTTCTCACTTCCTGCAATAATTTTTTTTCCTTTCTGCCTTTTATTTATTCTCCATTGGCTTCATTGTTATGACCCATCTTCATTCTGGTTTTCTCTTTTTTTCTTCTTTCAATATACAGTTTGGCTGAGGCCCTTGATATGCAACCTCCAGTAATGCCAGATGATGGACACACGACTAGGGTAACCACCGGTGTTGAAGTATCATCTTCAGCTTCTGGCAAGGAGTCTTCTTTGCTTGAACCTGTATGGGATGATGAAGATACAAGGGCATTTTATGAATCCTTGCCTGATCTCAGGTTGGTTTTGCAGTAAAACTTTCATAGTTTCATCACTGTTCTTTATGCTAGCCTTCAGAACTATTACTAGAACTAGTAGACTCTGATTTTTGAGTTAAAGATACTATTCTTGCTCATCCATGTATGAGATTTCTGTTAATTTCAATCTGTTTCTAGTTCTTTTGATCCAATTTTTGGCTTTCTTTGTGATCAGAGCTTTTGTTCCTGCTGTATTATTGGGAGAAGCTGAGCCCAAATTAAATGAGCAACATCCGAAGACACCAGAACAACAAAGTGTAAGAATGAAAGGACTGAATATAACTGTATGCATGATTCCAATTCATCTTCTGGCATCTCTCCAATGAGTTTTTAAAAGTTTATGGAAAACTATATTGCCCTAAAATTTATGTTATAATTTTAAAGAATAGACTACATTGTAATCAAATATGTCAGGGAACCAATAGTCTTAGAAGCTGATTGCTCATGTCATGCAGTCATTTTGCTGAAGTAGTAAATTCAGAGCCATTAAGGAGCATGATCAGAGATATCATTTAGTATCTTTTGTGTATGAAAATGCCTTAAAAATCTGCTCAGAGTTAAGGGTATCTTTAAAGGTGAATTATCCTAGCCTTGTTTTTCCATGGTTAGCTAGTGCTTCTGCTACAAATCTGGAAATGGTAAGATTAATCTGAGTTGTACTCACTAATTGTTTAAGTCTTTAAGATGACTCTGGTGAGCTTTGCTGCATGTCTTAGTTATGAAAATGAGAATTGATATGAAAATGAGAGTGACATAAAAAGGAGCAGAGATGCATTCATTTGCAAAATGTCAGGTTCTTAAACCACCTAATATAAGACTGTTGGGGCATGTATTCATATGCACATGCATATATGTTCTTTTTAGATGCGTCATTGCATTTTTTTGAAGCTGTTGCCTGTGTTTGACGAATGGTATGATTAGCAAGATTCCTGCTGCTAACTCCACATTAAATAACCAGCAAACCTAACTGATGACTCTAGAGTAAATTCGTGTTATGTGAAGAACTTAAAAAATATTTTGAGAATGTGGGGGAAGAAGAAGCAAACTGAAATCCTCATCAATCCTAAATTTTTAGGAAATCCTAGGATTACACTGAGACTGTACTGGAAATCTGAAGTTAGGGGCTCAATTTTTAAATTTCATGTAGCAATTTTATAGCATTTCAGGAGGCTTCTTGTAGCCGACCCAAATAATTGGGAAAAGGCTGGATGGTTATGGTTATGGAGAAGGCATCTTTTGTCATAGCTTATATATTCTAGATGTTTAATCAATTATTTGATGACTTTACCAGAAGAAAGATTGGCACACATGTTAACATTCATCCTATTTATTCATTTTATTGGTTGCACACATGTTAATCTTTGGTTTGAACCTATTAAAACGGATGGTCTTTTATTTATCTTTCTATGATTGGGATGTTGCTTGTTGAAAGTTGTGGTGCTTTGCAGCAGAGAATCTGTCATTTTGAATTTAAAGCTTTTGCAAATAATAAAATAGGTGATATTGGGTCATGCTTTACACTATCTACTTCTTCGTTTTTTCATATTTGTAATTTGCTGGTTAAAATCCTCAATTGTTAAAGCTTTGATTAGGTAATGTTCCTATATGACATTCATTTCCTTTATTTTGCTACGTTCCATGTTTTTTCTTGTAATTTTTTAAATGTCTTTATTACAAAGAGAAATTTATAAAGCAAATTACCGTTCGTGTCTTTTTCCTCACTTTCTGTGGTTGTTTAGATGCTTAACTTTATGTCTCTGATATTAAAGCATTGAGTGCACATTCTAAGTACATTGTTAATATCCTTACCAAGACCTTGTATATTGGCATACATCCTGTTGCCCAACTTTATAACTGTGAAAGGATTGCCAATTAGGGTTTCCCTTATCCAAAACTAAAAGGAAGAAAGGACCAACATATCTGAAAAGATGATCTAAACCTCCATCAACAATTTGTAGCGGTAATGTGAGTAAAAGAACAACTCCTACTCTTCTTAATTTGAATTGTTGAAGATGATGTGCCGTAGCTTAGTAGCTAACCTTATATGTTTCTATTTGATGCATCCAATAGAATTTGGGTTTGTTTACAAGTTACTTCCATGTATTTTGGCCTGTCTATCTGGCCCATAAAGTTTGTAGCGAGTACAGTGACCAGTTACTCTAAGCCTAGCCATTTATTTGAAAAAAGAACACATTGCGTGCACTTACAAACACACATACTGGATGTGTGTTCTTAAGTCCAAACTTCTCTCTTTCAAGGGAAATTACAAATACTAAATGATCTGTATGCAAATCCAACCTGTCCTAAGTTTCACTGGGTGGTAGCAGCTTTGTTTCAAATCCTTCCAAAAATCATAAATTATTACTAACAAGCTTTTGTTCCTACCTACAAAGGAGTGCAAAATTGAGCTCTTCAATGTTTCTCATGCCAAGATCATCTTTGCAAATCTTTCCATTTTTTAGGAGCATGCTTCCATGGAAAGATATATATACTAACCTCAATCTAATTAGCTATGATACTTAAATTATGAAAACCTCTGGCAAAAATACTAGAGGATTTGGAGGGCCTTCTTGGATAGGACAATCCTTTCCCAAAAGGAAAGAAGCTATTTTTTTGATCTAATTGCTTTTTAATACAATCCTTTCCCAAAAGGAAAGAAGCTTTTTTTGATCTACTTGTTTTTTAGTAAGAGGTGTTCTCTCACTGACATGAATCTTGTGGATAATTCAACTTTCCATATTGCATAATTCTAGGTTCAGAACATGACTTAACAAAATGCTTTTAGCATAACTTCCTTCGGTTTAGATAGAACTGGGAATGACAACTTATTTATTCTTTTGCGGTTGCTCTACCTGGCCCACTGACTAGGTGCCCCTATATGTGGCCTTGCTTCTTAGTTGCTGCCCGAGTTGCCTGCCTAGGTTGTGGAGGCTTTTTCGAGTCAAGTTTGGACTAACTTTTGGGGTTGTTTGGGTATTAAGTGGGGCAAGATGAATTGTCAGGCATCTTAGCTGAGAACAGCTATTGCTGAGTACACCTTACTGACAACTACAAGTTTTACCAATTCTTGATTGGTTGTTTATTTCCAACCTTGTGTTGATTATTCATATTTTAGTAATTTCTCCTTGTTGCATGATGTTAGCTGTACAGCATTCTTTGGAAAAAGAAGAAATGATGATCAAAACTCTTTTATAAGTTATAGGGGAACTGTAATTTTTCTACTTAGTGTGTCATGTATATTAGACCTTGAATAATTATATAATTGTTTCTTTTATTCACATTTATCCCTAAGTTTATTTTTCCTTTTATCTCTGTTTTGTAGTGAATCTATATTAAAAAAATTCAGTTAATCTTTTTTGATTCTTTTTTGGGGTTACAATCTATGTAGGCATTGCCTAGATGCTGTTCAGTCTCTCATGTGCCTGCAACTGTCTTTTAAAACACTGGTTGCATTTATATTTCAAAGTTTCTTTGATGCCACTTATTGTAACCCTTGACCTAAGCGAGTGAATTAATCTTTACTATTTATTGGAGCCGGGAATCACACAACAAAACCTTGCTAAGCTTGTCTATGGTTTGAATTTCTTCACCAAACTTATTTTAATTTTAAATGCTATTGTCATCCACTTTATATCTTATTTATTCAAGGTTTGTTTTCTTTTTTTTCATTTTCATCACTTAGCAAAGACTGAATCCTGCACGGTTACACTTCCATGACTTGTCCTTGCGACCAAATGTTCAAATTCTTGATATTCTCAGTGGAAATGCTTTCTAATGTATCTACGTTCTTATTTATCTATTAGGGCGACATTTGTTCTTTGTTCTACCTTTGATGCAAAATTTGGGTTCTTTGCCATCTTATCATTCTTCATCCCATCTATTTGAGATACTTTCTGCATGCTCACTCTCCTTACTTATTTTATGGCATTCACTGTCAGTGTCTCTGTGTCACCTTTGTCTCACTCTTTTATGGTATATATTGTTTTTATCCTTCTATTTGATTTTTTTTGGGTATTAATTAACTTTTGGAGAGATATGGTTCAAACTTCAAAGGAATCTGCCTTGGAGCCAGACATGGAAGCCCAAGATATTGCTGAGGCCTGTGCAGACTCGGAACCTTTACCAGAGGGAAAAGCAGAGGAAAAAGGTAAAGATAAAGAGGACAAAGATAAGGAAAATGTAAAAGAATCTGCAAAAGAAAAATCGAAAGAGAAAGACACTGAAAGGAAAGGAGAAGGTGAAAAGGATAAAGTTAAAGGCCTTGATGGTACAAGCTTAGATGGTCTGTTTCAGAGGCTTCCAGGTTGTGTGAGCCGTGACCTTATTGATCAGTTGACGGTAATCTCCATTTGGAGTTCTTGCATGCTTGTGTTTATGTGTCTATACATAACATATATATGTATATATACATACAAATATTTTACTTTTTTGCAGGTCGAATTTTGCTACTTGAATTCGAAGGCAAATCGAAAGAAACTTGTTAGGAGTTTGTTCAATGTCCCGAGGACTTCCTTAGAATTACTACCATACTATTCTCGAATGGTAGCAACATTGTCGACATGTATGAAAGATGTTCCAACTATGCTTTTGTCAATGTTGGAAGACGAGTTCAACTTTTTGATAAATAAAAAGGTTCATTTAATACTTTATATTACTTAGTTTATTGATCAGTTTGTATCATTTTTTTACTATTATATATATGTATATACAACACTTATGTGGCTAGACATATTCATGAAGTCATAAAATCCATCCTTTTTTTAAAAAAAAATCTTGTTTTATATGATATGCAGTTGTGCCATCAAATTTACTTGAGGATATTTCACATCTTCTTTTATACACCTTTTATTTATCTATTCTAAATGACTCACAAGCAAGGTTTGCCGGATAGGTATCAGAGCCTATACTGGCCGGCGGCTGGTTCGATACAGTACCGGTATGTATAGTACCAACCCGGGGCATACTGAACCAAGGAGGGAGAGGGGGAGAGGAAGAAGGAAAGGAAGAGAGAGAGAGAGCAAGAGGGG
>JAOXJJ010000002.1:5072847-5089392 GCA_025769935.1 Phoenix roebelenii | reverse complement strand
GAGGGGGAAGGAGAGGGAGGGGGCTCACGGAGGGGGAGGAGAGATGATGAGGAGAAAGTGAGAGGGAGGGAGAGGGAGTGAGAGGAAGGGGGAGAGGGAATGACAAGGGGGAAGGGTTACTTGGGAGTGATCGGCGCCTGTTGGTGTCAAGGAGGGCAAGATGAGGCCAAGGGAGATGGGAGAGAGTGAACGAAACACCGTGAACCATCTCGCCTTTAAGCCGTCGAACCGTTAGGGACCAGTCTAGTTCGGTATGCCCCAAATCGCCTGGTTAGGGATCGTTCGGTGATCCCTCGTCATGAACTATGAACCCACTTGTTCAATATAAAAGCATTCTACTTTCTTGCAATCCATGGTTGCAACAACAGATTTATTCAAGCATATTTTAGCATATAGGATCCTGAAGGATTTAAATTTTATAATCCTTTGTTTACCTACTATAAAAGATGCTGTCATATGAGTTCTTAGGTCCCTTAAAGCTTATAATTTTTGAGTATGCTAATGATGTGAAGCATGTCTCTTTGATAAAGAAAATCATAGTCTACTGCTTTTGAAGCCCCTACCCATTAATTGCTACCTCTCCCATTTCATTATATCTTAGAAGTGCATCCCATCTGCAAGACTAGTTTCTTATTGACACATGAAGCAAGTTCATTTTCTGTATTTTTTTGAATATTCTTAGTGGACTCACTTTTGTTACTACCTTATTTCAGGATCAGACAAACATAGAGACCAAGATAAAGAACATCAGATTTATCGGAGAGCTGTGCAAATTTAAAATTGCACCTGCAGGACTTGTTTTTAGTTGCTTGAAGGTATCTACTGCATGGTAGTTAAGATCTGACTGAGTTAGTATCCATAAATATAGTTTATGATCTTGCAGTTTTAGTGCAACAGACTGATGAACACCTATTTATTCACAGTAAGATGATACTTTTGCTTGCTTTTTTTTCAATAAATACTTGATTTAAATGACTATACTGGTCTAGGTGTATGCTGGCGTGAGGGATGAACTGTTGTATGTTAGCTGAGAACATTAGTAACCCCTAAAAGGTTAGATATCTTTTTGGCAATACGGCGCCATATTGTTGGATAAGCAGGATAATGACCATTCAGTGGTCTGTCATATTAATTCTTTACCTTCCATTACTTAATCTCGTCATTTTTTTCACACTAATCCTTTTTTTCTTTATAAATTTTAGAGCAAAATATCAGATTTAATTGAAGCAGAGAAATGAGTAGCATGACAAATAATTGTCAGTTTGAGTGTGAATTATATTGATAGTTTATGCTGACACAGAAAACTAAAAATTTTGGTAAAATTTCTTATTACCTTATTATTGTGGCCATCTAATTCATCGCTCCATATTTAAAGCCAAGTTTATAGATCAAGCTCTGCAATATCATGGTTTCTAACTAAGTTGGAGTTCCCTTTTTGTTATTTCCAAAATCCTTTTTTAAGTGCTCCATGCAAAAATAGTTGTCCTTAATAAGCTTAATTGTTGATAATTAAGTGGATTAGCTGATGAGAAGTCCATTATATTTCAATCTTAAAGCTTAATGGATCAGGTTCTGGGGTCTGTATAGATACGAGTACTAACTGGTGACCGGCATGTTAATAGTCTAAAATTACTATGATGCTAATTCTCCAAGTTGGAAGTTTATAAATTGTTAAATTGAAAAAAAATGAAAGACACAAGGGATCATCTTGTAGCCTTTACTAAATACAGAGAAGATTGAAAACTAAACTCCTAATAGGTTAACTTTAGTAAATTATTGTTGCAGTTGCAAACTATCAATCAAATCAAAGAGACTCAAGATCATATTTTCTGGGTATTCACCGATATCAAGTAAGAAATTGACTGATTGGAAGTACCTGATGGTCACATATGTCAGAAAAAGGGAATATAATAGTTATGTAATGGTAATGTGGACTTGTTATATTCACTATTTAATTGTATACTATCTGTAATCATTCAATCAAGGGAGAATTTGCTCTTGTTGGCTAATTTCAACTCATGAAATTTTTTAGGGCAATGGTTGTCTAACAGGTTTAATTTTAAATATTGATTATTCATGGATCAACTATTTTGAGTTGTCATATTGCCATTAAGTGAGGCACATGTCCTTTCATCCTGAGAATTCAAGTACTATTTTTTTTGTAAAATCAGTGTCTAAAAATTATATTTGGTTTTTCGTCAGGCTGGTTAGGATTTATAGTTTACTATTGTTAGAGTGGTTCAGGTGTGACTGCATGTGGGCCTCACGTAAACCAAAATAGCATCATGGTTTAGGTCTCTGTACATATAGGAATTATCCTCCCTTTTCTAGATATGTGGTTCTATTGTACCCGAATCTTTATTCCTCTAAGCCTGTTTTGTTCCTTCTTCAGCTGTCACTTAGGTTGAAGAAATTTTGTTTAGTATAAATTTAGATTGGTTTAGATTCCTCGACAAATGGCATTTACATATCCAAATTATTAGCAAGCAAACTTGGGTCATGTAGAAAATATATTATAGATATGTAGCCTGTTGTACAAAAGGTTTCTGCTAGACATTTTTTTATTTTCTGTAATGCAATGCAGCCCTGTTGCACCTGATTCTGTATGCCTTACCTTGTTTTATTTTCTGTAGTGTAATGCCCTTACGAATCTTGAGTTAGTTATCCATAACCCCAAACTGACAATTTATTCTACTCTGTATGACAATTGTAACAAATGGGTTTTGAGGACGAAAAAAAGCAAAGTATGTCAGCTTGGAGTTGATAATATTTGGAAGAATGTTGGCTTAGTTACAGTTGAAGCCTCCTTTTCCAGTCCAAAACTGGATTTCTTATCAGAAAACTATGAATTTAATATTCCTAATTCCTAAAGAATGAAATAAATTGTACTGAAGTATTTTCAAAACTTAAACCTGAAAATTCTTGAACTTGCTTTTGTGCTTGAATAGTTTATTTTAAGTTGTAATGAAGTGACAGCATTCATGGTTGCGTCAGTAAGAGTTGTTGCACACATCCAGACTTAAAATGCCTTAATATTACTCCACTTGCATGCCTAGAGTATGTCATAGTCCTCGTTGTCAGGTTCCATCTTCTTTACTGAGCTTACCATGTCTTCCAGAGTTTTGGCTGTATCTCATGTTTAAAATGCTATGGACAACTTAACTTTTTGGCATATTCCCTTCACAAATCTGCTCTTGTATGATGTTCCCAATTGGGGTGTAAACCATTTGTATTGTGACGTGCAGATACTTTTACTAGAGTATATAGTCCATGTTAACATATGCTGCTTTCAACACTGTGTTTACCTGAGAGCCATCTCTTTTTTGTTCAGGCTTGTTTAGATGACTTCACTCATCATAACATAGATGTTGCTTGCAATCTTCTTGAGACATGTGGCCGTTTTCTGTATCGAACTCCAGAAACTACAATACGCATGGCTAACATGTTGGACATACTGATGCGTTTAAAGAATGTCAAAAATTTGGATCCACGTCATAGTACACTTGCAGAAAATGCTTATTACTTGTGCAGACCACCTGAACGATCTGCTAGAGTTTCTAAAGTACGCCCTCCATTATATCAGGTGTAGTGTTAGAATTTCTTCGATTCTTTTGTTCAGATTACATAGCTGCAAATAAAGTACATAAGTTACCTGTATGGTTGTTTTCTGCAGTATATCAGGAAATTGCTTTTTTCAGACCTCAATAAGTCCACTGTTGAACACGTTATTAGACAGTTGCGCAAGTTACCTTGGGCAGAATGCGAATCATATATCTTGAAGTGCTTTCTGAAGGTCCACAGGGGGAAGTACAGTCAAGTTAATCTGATTGCTTTACTCACCGCAGGCCTCAGTCATTACCATGGTGAATTTGCAGTAGCAGTAGTGGATGAGGTCAGTTTTTCTAAGGAATTTGGGTTCTTATACCTCAAGCATTTTTCCAAATTATGGATATAAGAACCAGAGCCATGTTTGTTCAAAAGCCAGTTTAAACTCCTATTGGTATCTTTCATCATAAGAATATAAGTTCTAGTTCATATTATATTCTCGTGATTACTGGTAAGTTGGGGACCCCTTTCTTTAAGTTTTACATGGTCTGTACATGTGGATTTTATAGTGATTTCCAAGATATGAACTTTAGCAGATTAATGTGTCTCATCTCTTGTGTAGCTATATGCTTTTATAAACTAGGGATATGTAGGCTGGTTGTAATATGTGGAAGTGTATATACTCCCCATCTTCAAAAGTTAGTTTAGGATCCTGGGCTGTACAAATTTTTTATTTCCATCCTTGGATTTGCGCTTTCTTTTTTTATCTTGTTAAATCTGAAATGATTAACATAATTTGTTAAAACATCTAAAAAAATTGTCTTTCTATATTTCATTTAGTCTTCTTTCAGCGACTTATGGGCCTTTGATTTGGAAAGAAGGATCTCTCTGGCTTTTATAATATTGATGGAAACTTTCCCTTAGAACTCTTAATTATATGATGTCATCTGTAGGATTTGAGTTTTATGTTTTGCAGGTTAGACTTAAATGAGTGATTTTGTCATTTTCTGGTGTTTCATCTGATGATTTCTGGAAATCGATGAAACCATAAGGAGATTCATCGGCCATTTGGGGCAATGGCAGCGGGACATCAAGCATTCTCTTATTTTTGGGTTTCTTTTGAAAACCAGAGTGACTTGGTCATTAGATGTATACCCTTTTGATGTAATGATTGTATATACATGGCATATTTTCTTTTAGCACTTTCTAGTTTTATTTAAGTTTTTAACTCCTACAGAAGTTCATATGTTGAGTTATATAATTCATTTAATCACATGACATTTGTCATATGTTGATCCATTTTGAGGCCATATGTAAAAAATGGTCAAGTGAAATTACATTGTGTCAAACTTATTGAATATAGAGATAAACACGATATAAGCAACCAATAAATGGTCATGACATGTATAAGTGCCAGGCATCCAAAGTTTTAAGAGCCATAATATCATTTTTCACCATTAACATCCATCTTCTCTGGCCTCCTGTTCTGCTTTCCAACCCTTTAACCTGAATGTTAGAACTCTTATTAATATGCTCGGTAGAATTTCCTGGCCCCCAGTTGCTATGCTTACTATTTTCAGTTAATGGCTAATGCCTTAAAAGATATTGTTATTTAATTCCTTTTTTAAAAAGCAACATAAACAATTTCAGGTTTTGGAGGAGATTAGGCTAGGGTTGGAATTGAATGATTATGGGATGCAGCAGCGGCGCCTTGCTCACATGCGATTCTTAGGAGACCTATACAACTATGAGCATATTGATTCATCTGTAATTTTTGAAACATTATACCTGATTATCATTTTCGGACATGGAACACCAGAAGTAAGTACAGTGTCTTCCTTAATATTATTGATTATTGAAATTTTTTACATATATTCCTTACCTTTAGTTTTCAATTTTTATACTAATGTTTGTATAACTTTTGTTGCTTTCATGTTTAGAAAAAAATTGCACTAATGATTAAATGTTAAAACCATATCTGGTTTTTGGAATTCATATCAGTAAGGATTAGTTATTTGACTACCATTTTATTGCATTAAGTACTTGGTTAATGTGCATATTAGGAGTTATAAAGTATATTGATTGATATGCTCATCAAGGTGTTATATCTGTGTTATGAATTATAAAAATTGATAATTTTATCAACCTGCATTTGAGGGATTCATATATACAGAACTGATCTATGATGCTTTTGAAATTTGAAGCTTACAGCTTCTTAGATTTTGGTGATGAATGACCTAAATGGACAAAAAAAGAACAATTACACTCAAGCATAGAATCTTCTGATTGCGAGCTATCATTAAACTGTCGACTCAAATGTTTTTGCATGACTTTGTCTTCATTTTTTCATAATCATGAGATGTCATTTAATTTTATAAAATTCTGGATAATGATTTATAATAGAAGTGCATTCTGATCTTGTTTTTCTCGCCGTAGTCACTTTTCTAACATTATTCGTGAAATCTAGTGTTTCTTTTCCTTAATTTTCTTACTTTGTGTAAAATTATGCAAGTATACCTTGGCTAGAATTTCTTATTAGAGCATTATTTCTTGTTTTCTTGTTGTAAAGCAAGATGCACTGGATCCACCAGAAGACTGCTTCCGTATCAGGATGATAATAACACTTCTTCAGACATGTGGTCATTATTTTGATCGAGGTTCTTCAAAGAGGAAGCTTGATAGATTTTTGATGTATTTTCAGAGATATGTTCTTAGCAAAGGTCCAATACCACTAGATATTGAGTTTGACATTCAGGTTAGTTAAAGATTACTTGTTTAGTAGTGATTCACTATTCTGACATTCTATCATCAAATAATGAAATTCCTATTTCCAATAACTTGCTTTGAGCTTCCTAGCAATGTAAGGTTATTTTTTAACTGTCTGTGCACTTATCCATACCTTATAGCTATGTTTACTTTGCGTATCCAATATGCATATTTTTTATGCCTTTAAGTCTGATATCTCTTTTTAGCCATCTGACTATGGACATAATTTCTGTTTTACAGTATTGTTTAATTATACATAGATATCCCAGCTGATGGGACTTTGGTTTGTCAGTTGGTACATTTCTCTCCTTGCTGCTTGTGCACCAAGGAGAGGATCCAGGTTCGATCCTGGAAGGTGGCCCTCCCACTGCAATTCTTGAAAACAAAAAGAAAGAAAGAAAGAAATTCTGTATTTATTCTGCGCTAGGTTAAATTTAGCGAACATGCTCATAAATTAAAATGCTTGCAGGATATGTTCGCCGAGTTACGACCAAACATGACTCGTTACTCATCCATTGAGGAAGTTAATGCTGCATTGATCGAACTTGAAGAACATGAGCGCATGGCCTCAATAGAAAAGGCCAGCAGTGAGAAGCACTCGGATAGCGAATCTCAGAAAACTCTGTCCCAAACAGCCACTACCATCACAGCCAATGGCAGCATCTTAGCAAACGGAAAGAAGGAAAATGGCAGGAACCATGAAGAACCACCAGACAGTGAAAGCTATTCAGATGGTGGCAGTATTGATCAGGAAGGACATGAAGATGAGGAAGAGCTGTTGTATGAGGACAGATCAGATGACAGATCTGAAGGGGATGGTGATGATGAGGATGATGGGGGGCCCATGGGTTCTGATGAGGAAGACAGTATTCAGGTCAGGCAGAAGCTGGTGGAAGTTGATCCTAAGGAGGAAGAGGACTTTGACCGAGAGCTGAGAGCCCTCATGCAGGAGAGTTTGGAGTCCCGCAAGTTAGAGCTACGGGCACGGCCCACTCTGAACATGAAGATACCAATGAATGTTTTTGAGGGGTCTAAAGATACACGGACCATTGAGGGGGAGAGCGTGGAGGAGACAATGGATGAGGAGGGTGGCAGCGGTGCAGGGCACAAGGTGAGGGTGAAGGTGCTTCTTAAGAGGGGGAGCAAGCAGCAGACGAAGCAGATGGATATTCCTCAGGACTGCTCACTCGTGCAGAGCACAAAGCAGAAAGAGGCTGCGGAGCTGGAGGAGAAGCAGAGCATTAAGCGGAGGATCCTGGAGTACAATGAGAGGGAAGAGGAGGAATCAAATGGGATCTCATCCCAGACTGGAACTTGGATGCAAACTGGGAGCAGTGTTGGTAGCAGTAGGCTGGGGGGTCGTGGCAATTGGGATGGTGCAGGAAGGACAGGAGGAGCACGGCAGCGGCTCCATTCATCTGGTGGGTTTTATCATGGGCATGGTAGGAGAAGATGAATGGTTGGCAGTGATTGGTGCCATGAGTACTCTTCGATTTTTCTTACAAATGAATGGCACGGCAGGTTTATCAGAAAGGACAGGTCGCTAGAACTGTGGTCTTAGCCTGTGTTTTTCAAAATTGATAAGGGTGGCAGTCACAAATCCAAAATCAAATCCCTCAAAACTTGGTCTTATGCTCATCCATGGGAAAATATCTTTTTAAAGTGCAGCCCTACCAATGGAAGCTGCTGAGGAGCAAAGTCTTGACGAATCCGCTGATGCTGTTTATGTAGTTGTCTTGGTTAGGGTTGTTTGAATATGGGAGTTCTTGAAGTTAAGAGTAGATATTATTCATGCTTGTACTGGAAATTTGGATCTCTTATGTGAGATAACAGCTATTTTGTTGTATAAGGAGGTTGCTGACATGAAAGCTAGCAGTTAGCCTACTACTAGTGGAGTTCTGAAGTGTAAATAGAACGGACTTGTACGTGGATATGGATGCAGCTTGTTTATTGTGTCTTGAAGTTTTACCAAGGTGCTGAAGCCCTGTTTCCAGACTCATGCTTTAAGGCTAGGGCCTTGGATGATATTATTTTTATATAGTTCTCAAGGTTAGGCCGCCCGGGCAGTTCCAAACCGAGTTAACCGGATTTTAAAAATTGTACAAAAAAAAAGGTGACTCAACCACGGAAAGATAGTCTCTGATTGTTTTATTGTGATTTAAAAAATATATAATGAAGTATATCTTTTGTGATGCTAAAAGTTTCGATGATATTTTTATTTGAAAAAAATAATTTTTTTTGCTCTTTAATACATAATCAAGAAAATAAAAATACACTTTTATTCTTTTGGATATTCTGAAAATGTTACTATTTGAAATAATGAAAGTATTAATAAGTTTTGTCGTTCTTTTCATATATATATATTTTTGTCTTTTTGATAAGAAAAATAAAAAGAATAAATGTAATTCTTTCTTCTTGATTTTTCTCAAAATCTTATTATTTAAAATAATTAAAAAAATAAATGTACTTTATTGTATTTTTTTAATAAAAATCAAAAGAATAAATGTACTTCATTTTAAATTAGAATTCTATTGAATCAATTGATCCAGTGGTTACACCGCTAGTTCGGTAACTCGGATCTTTGAAGGGTTCATCTATGCTTCTAGCATCTTTTTCAGCACTTTTTTTTCTTTCATCTAGAAAAAAATATTTTGGCTAATGGTTTTTTGTGGTACAACTTGAATCACTTTAATATGGGGGATGAGGAAATTACGGCAAGAATATTGAAGTTGTGGCAATAATTTAGAAGCTGCTGATCTAATGACCTAGAATTCCAATTCATATTATTGGAACTTTTTTTTTGGGATAATCTCCTTTTCTAGCACACCCTAATTACCTCCCATGATTACTACACCATAGGCTTTTGAGTGTGAAAAAACATGAAACTCTCTTATCACATAAATTTTCCATCTTTTAGTTAGTCCTTAACTGAGAAAGTGGCCTTGGTAAGCTACTATCTTGAGTATAAGCAAAACTGTTCTTGTTTTTTCGTAGTCTCTTTTACTTTACCATCTTCTGTGCATTCATTTTAATTTATTTCTTCTATTTTTTTTATGTCTTAGGGATTATACAACTTAGATATCATTACCATAGTAATCACCTATCATTTGGTAACATCCTTACTTTAAGGTCACATCCAATGAGCAAATTAACCAAACTAACTAGACTTCTCATGCGATTTCCTATAATTCTAACAGTATATCATTTGAACCTGATGTTGTGCAGAACAGCTTAGGGGAAAGGAAAAATTTATGGCTTTGGGATTTAGGGTTCTAGAACTAAGCCTATAGTTGGCTGGACTTTGTATCCAGATCTGGTTTTTGAGAAAATGTGACCTGCAAGTGAGGTTTCCTAGTAGAAAATATGCAAAGGTGTTTTAGGATGTTACCTATGATTTGTGGAAACAGCTTATGACCAAAATGCCTCTCTCCACTTATATAATCAAATTACAAGGCATCCATTATTTCATGACCAAGTAACTTGTGGACCTAAGCAAACATAAAAACAAAATAACCTCTTCTATATGCCTGAGTAAGTGATTTAATGATTAATAGAAAATATTAGAAAATAATAGAAAACCGCATGAATCCACCTGATGACTCAAACAAGAAATCCGGGATTCATTAGGCTCCAATCTATTAATTAGCAAAGACTCGAATGACTCAACAAAAGCACTATCCACAAGCTCAGCATAGTGATTAAATCATGCATTTTTGCAGTGAGATTTTCTCAAGTTCAAGATCTTCCTATTCTTCTCTCCCTAATAAAATCTGATAATGAATTCATACCATGTTCTTTCGTAGCCTCAAGATCTTTGCTAGTGGCTGCGTGCACACCTTTCACTGCACTATTTCTCCCTGTTGCATGAACTCATCCAACATGAAATCAATGTTCTTTTATATCCACTGTAACTAAGGATCTTACAAGGTAATAATCTTCACTGGTAAAAAGAGTTTGCATTGGAAGGTAAGCACTTCTCTCTCTCTCTAATTCGTTCATGGGTTGTCCCTGTTCATCCTTCATCACCAAAGCATTGTCTACAAGTTAATGAAGCCCCCATTTCAACAAATGCAACACCAAAAATATTGTCACTAGCATTCTCACTAGTTTGAGAGAGAGAAGGCAAATGTATTTTTTTTTGTGTGTGGTAAAAACGGCAAATTATATAGCTCTAAAGTAAGTACATCTTGTCGAGAAAGTAAAGAATACAAAAAGAATGAAATATCTCCTATAGGAGATATTACTGGAGGTTGGAAATGTCATGCAATGATTCAGGCTCGTCTTGGATTTTTTTTAAAAAAATGTTTCTAGGGTCAATTTTTTTTCTTTTTCGGGCCCGGCTCGAGTAGGGGGTCTGTTTCGGATCATACTCTGTTTTAATGGAAAATACATCAGACTGTTAGTGGAGCGGACAAAAATGTCCCACCAATCCACATATCATGTAACCAAATATCCACAATAGCCCTTGAATAATAAATAAGCAACCATCTTTGTTTGTTTTTTTCTCGCTAAAATGTCATTTGGCGCCTTCATGAACATGAAAAGCTTGATCCCTCAAAGTTCATGAATCGGCAATGAGAACATTATATTTTTTTAAAAGAAAAGCAGGCCAAAACTAGTAAAGGAAAAAAAAAAAAAACAAGTACTTAGATTTAAGGCAATAATCCAATTACTTAACTAATATTATTCAATAATTGCTTCATCTTGATTTCTAAAAACAAAATTACTACTCTATGGTGATCACCCACAGTTCCTACCTAGTGGGTGAGAAAAAGAATATAAAGAGAAACACTAGAGCTGATAATCGAAGTTGATGATCTCTGTTAAGCATTGCCTCAGGACATTTTCATATGGGCACTGGCATGTAAGGTTAAGAGACCTATTGACAGGCTATTTAATTTGGGATCTCTCTTTTATTCACCACCATCGCATCTTGTGTATAGCTGAGAGGATCTGGAGCTAAAAAAATGGATGTCTTATGGGTCGGATGTTAAAGTTTATTGTCCACTTTGACGAGATTGTTAGAAAATAAAGACAACTTTGCAATCTTTCAAAGCCATATATGTTTATAGAAAAGCGAACTACTGTAGGTTGGATGGTATGATACATGGTTAATCATACTACTTTGTTAGATGTTTCTACCGATTTTTTTAATATTTTAATTGTCGATTCCTATAGATGTATTTATTTTACATTGATTTAATAAATCTAATTTACTATATAAAAAAGAGGAAGTTTATTGTTAGAGTTCAATGGATAGACTAGTAAGTTCATCAAATGGATCGGATGTTAAAAGATTAGACAGAAGGGTTAAAATAAGGATAGCTTCACAATCTTTTAAAGTCCTTGTTTAGAGGAAAAACAAACAATGCTGCAGATTGGATGGTAACATACATGGTTAATCACACTACTTAGATATTTCTTCCAAATTTTTTAATATTTTAATTACCGATTCCTATAGATATATTTATTTTAAATTAGTTTAATAAAAGAAGAGGTTTATTGTTAGAGTTCAGTGGATAGGATAGAAAGTTCATCATGTGGATCACATGTTGGTTAAAATGAGGACAACTTCACAATCTTTTAAAGTTAATATTTACAGAAAAACAAACAACGCTGCAGATTGGATGGTAACATACATGGCTAATCACACTACTTAGATATTTCTACTAAATTTTTTAATATTTTAATTACCGGTTCCTATAGATATATTTATTTTAAATTAGTTTAATAAAATAAGAGGTTTATTGTTAGAGTTTAGTGGATAGGATAGAAAGTTCATCATGTGGATTGGATGTTGGTTAAAATGAGAATAGCTTCATAATCTTTTAAAGTCAATATTTATAGAAAACAAACAATGCTGTAGATTGAATGGTATCATACATGGCTAATCACACTACTTAGATATTTCTACCAAATTTTTTAATATTTTGATTACAGATTCTTATAGATATATTTATTTTAAATTAATTTAATAAATCTGATTTACTATAAAAAAAGAAGAGGTCTACTGTTAGAGTTCAGTGGATAGGATAGAAAGTTCATCATGTGGACCGCATGTTGGTTAAAATGAGGACAACTTCACAATCTTTTAAAGTTAATATTTACAGAAAAACAAACAACACTGCAGATTGGATGGTAACATACATGGCTAATCACATTACTTAGATATTTCTACCAAATTTTTTAATATTTTGATTATAGATTCCTATAGATATATTTATTTTAAAATAATTTAATAAATCTGATTTACTATAAAAAAAAGAAGAGGTTTATTGTTAGAGTTCAGTGGATAGGATAGTAAGTTCATCATGTGGATCAAATGTTGATTAAAATGAGGACAGCTTCACAATTTTTTAAAGTCAATGTTTACAGAAAAATAAATAACACTGTAGATTGAATGGTGCCATGCATGAATAACCACACTGCTTAGATATTTCTACCAAATTTTTTAATATTTTAATTACCGATTCCTATAGATATATTTATTTTAAATTAATTTAATAAATCTGATTTACTATAAAAAAGAAAAGGTCTATTGTTAGAGTTCATGGATAGGATAATAAGTTCATCATGTGGATCGGATGTTGATTAAAATGAGAACAGCTTCACAATTTTTTAAAGTCAATGTTTACAGAAAAACAAACAACGGTGCAGATTGGATGGTAACATACATGGCTAATCACACTACTTAGATATTTCTACCAATTTTTTTAATATTTTAATTACCGGTTCCTATAGATATATTTATTTTAAATTAGTTTAATAAAAAAAGAGGTTTATTGTTAGAGTTCAGTGGATAGGATAGAAAGTTCATCATGTGGATTGGATGTTGGTTAAAATGAGAATAGCTTCATAATCTTTTAAAGCCAATATTTATAGAAAACAAACAATGTTGTAGATTGAATGGTATCATACATGGCTAATCACACTACTTAGATATTTCTACCAAATTTTTTAATATTTTGATTACAGATTCTTATAGATATATTTATTTTAAATTAATTTAATAAATCTGATTTACTATAAAAAAAGAAGAGGTCTACTGTTAGAGTTCAGTGGATAGGATAGAAAGTTCATCATGTGGACCGCATGTTGGTTAAAATGAGGACAACTTCACAATCTTTTAAAGTTAATATTTACAGAAAAACAAACAACACTGCAGATTGGATGGTAACATACATGGCTAATCACATTACTTAGATATTTCTACCAAATTTTTTAATATTTTGATTATAGATTCCTATAGATATATTTATTTTAAAATAATTTAATAAATCTGATTTACTATAAAAAAAAGAAGAGGTTTATTGTTAGAGTTCAGTGGATAGGATAGTAAGTTCATCATGTGGATCAAATGTTGATTAAAATGAGGACAGCTTCACAATTTTTTAAAGTCAATATTTACAGAAAAATAAATAACACTGTAGATTGAATGGTGCCATGCATGGCTAACCACACTACTTAGATATTTCTACCAAATTTTTTAATATTTTAATTATCGGTTCCTATTGATATATTTATTTTAAATTAATTTAATAAATTTGATTTACTATTAAAAAAAGAAGAGGTTTATTGTTAGAGTTCAGTGAATAGGATAGAAAGTTCATCATGTGGACCACATGTTGGTTAAAATGAGGACAACTTCACAATCTTTTAAAGTCAATATTTACAGAAAAATAAACAATGCTGCAGATTGGATGGTAACATACATGACTAATCACACTACTTAGATATTTCTACCAAATTTTTTAATATTTTGATTACAGATTCCTATAGATATATTTATTTTAAATTAATTTAATAAATCCGATTTACTATAAAAAAGGAAGAGGTCTATTGTTAGAGTTCAGTGGATAGGATAGTAAGTTCATCATGTGGATCGGATGTTGATTAAAATGAGGACAGCTTCACAATTTTTTAAAGTCAATGTTTACAGAAAAATAAATAACACTGCATATTGAATGGTGCCATACATGGCTAATCACACTACTTAGATATTTTTACCAGATTTTTTAATATTTTGATTACAGATTCCTATAGATATATTTATTTTAAATTAATTTGATAAATCTAATTTACTATTAAAAAAAAGAAGAGGTTTATTGTTAGAGTTCAGTGGATAGGATAGTAAGTTCATCATGTAAAATCGGATGTTGATTAAAATGAGGACAGCTTCACAATTTTTTAAAGTCAATGTTTACAGAAAATTAAATAACACTGCAGATTGAATGGTGCCATACATGGCTAACCACACTACTTAGATATTTCTACCAAATTTTTTAATATTTTAATTACCAATTTTTATAGATATATTTATTTTAAATTAATTTAGTAAATTTGATTTACTAGAAAAAAAAAAAGAACATGATTATTGTTAGAGTTCAGTGGATATAGGGTAGTAAGTTTCTTTCCCCATGGCCTCATGGTATTTTTTCTCGCTTCTCTGACTGCGAAGCAATTAAAAATGTCACCGTCTTATCCAACAGTGGGACGTTGGGCAATGTTTTGTCTGTTCTGCTCATAAAAATCCAACTTCTGCCACCGCTTTAATTGGAGGAAAAGACCTGGAAAGGATCGCATCCACCCTCTCGCCATACGATTTTTAGAAGAAGATGCAATGCCACTTTGGATCGTGAAGGCTGCGTTGGATTCAGTGATATTATAATACTCAACAAGTGGGAAAGTGTGGAAGAAAGTTTTGGATGATTTGCAGAGCAACTGGCCAACTTGCACTTGGATATACATGGAGCATGTTATCACCTTCTTTTTCCCCCTCCTTATCCCATGCATGGGTGTGGCAAAATCAAGAGGTTGGATTAAGAAGATGCTAGCTTGTGACTTCTAATGTAACTCTAATATGGTGTACCATTTTGCTAAAGTGGATAACAAATTTATCCCCATGCTATGTAGTTATTGGTTCTTAAGTTTAATTTCCTTCTCACATTGATCCAGGTGTTATGGGTGATGACTTAATTAATTAATTATCTCCTTGATCATGATCCAGTTTCGCAATTGCTTTTATACTAAATCTTACCCAGTCTACCATCTTGTCAAAACTAGAAATGATTGGTGAGATTGCTAGTTTTACATGTCTCTTTTGTAATATTTCCTATGGAACTTGTGAGGGTGTGCGTTTAATTTTATATTAACTATGCATTGGGTAGACATTGATGCTTATATAGAGTTAAATAACCTAAACAATGCTTTTTAGCTAATTTTTTTGGGAGTACTATAAATGGTATTAGAGCGGATTAGACTTATGGCTTATATTGGTTAAGGAATACTGCAATATAGGTCGATTTGGATTGAGCATGGACTAATCGTAGTATTTGTGATTGGATTTTATGCTACTTATAATTGGATTTGAATGGACTTGGGCTTTTCAGCCTGGCAAACATGCTTGGGTTTATATGGGATGAAATATGTGAGGATCCACATGAGCATATATTTAGTCCCACATCGGCGATGCATTGGGTTGATTTTAAGTACTTATATAGGGTCAAAGGCCTAAACAATACGTTTGGCTAGCCTTTTGTTGTTATATTTTTATTGATGTGGGAATTTAGTTTTGGGTTGGCAATCATTTTTGGCGTTACAATTTAGATATCTTGCGGTAATATGACTACTTTGGTAACTTGATTGCCATTCATTAAGAGTCTTTGAAATCAATTCTTAAACATTAATATACCTATATTGGCATCAATTAAACTAACCATCTCTCTCTTTTTTGCTTTCTTATTTTATCTTTTTCTTTCTTTGAAAAGAAGCTAGTGGTCATTATCAATTCATTTACTCCTTTAGTGTCCTTTTAGATGTCTTTGTCAGCAATCTTTGTAGATCATTAATGCATATATTTCGTTTTCTTTATTGCATCTACGTATGCTATTTGAAGAGTTTCAAATAACAAAGTATCACCCACAAGCCTTTTTCTTGTGTAGGAGAGAAGAGTCAAGTTTTGAATTACATACCTTGAGAATAAATTTCACCCTATATTATTGCATTTATTTTGAGATGGAGGCATACTTTTCATTGTTAGTATTAGATCAAATCTTCGTGTTGCTGGAAACGGGACCCGGGGGCGATCACTCGGCGGAGGAGGAGGAGCTCCGATGCGGGTAGGCGAGCGGCGGTCCGTCGGCGGGCGGCGTCCTCTGGGAGACCTGCACTGAAACCGGTGGCCGGGCTTGCCGGCGCCGGCCCTCCGATGCTTAAGTCAGAGGGGAGGCCAAT
>JAOXJJ010000002.1:5046958-5072747 GCA_025769935.1 Phoenix roebelenii | reverse complement strand
GCGCTCGCTGGTCGGCGGGGCGCTCGCTGGTCGGCGGGGCTCCGTGGCCCTCTGCTTGATCAACTTTTCCCCCAACACTTCTAGTTACAACAATAATACTTAGCAATAGTAAGACCACCAGATAAGTTGGATTTCATTCGAACATAAAAATTTGTTTACCAAAAACAAATAAAACTTCAAAAGAAAATATTAATCGACCAGGAATTTGCTAGAAATGTTTTTTTTTATAAAGCTTTTCTAATAGACAGTTTTTTATTTCTTTGTTTTGAGGGGGCAAAATTTTGTATGTTCACTTTAAAGTGATCAAACTTGTCAATTTATTCTTGAAGCTTTACGATATTTCACAATTCCATATGTTTATATATCACCCTCCACATTAATCGTCCTTGACAGGCGTAACTCCATTTTTTTTGCATCTCTAATATTAATAATAAAAAGCTTTTGCATGGTCACAAACATCATCTAATGCATAATATCTAGAGTGAATGACTAATTAACAACATGGTAATGGCGATGGTGTGACATAATATATGCTCTCTTGTTAGGTCCCATTATAAGGTAGGTGGAGAACCAAGGCCTATTGGGTGGATAAAATTATCTCCTGCTTGAGATGGTTATCAATCAAATGGAAAGTTATTACATAAGGTGTCTAAAAGAATGGGTTGTCTATTGGAGAGATTAATGTAACATACGGTTCAGAATCCTTGATGAATTAAAATTCTTAGAGGAGTATTTGTAGGGTCCACTACCCCTGCTCTCATATACTCTGCTCCATATTAGGGCAATTCCAAGAGAAAAAAAAGGTACATGTGCATTTAGATCATCCAGTGCAAGCATGTAGATACAAACCTTATCTTTATGTGAACAATATCTTTGTTTCTTGGCAAATTCATAATAGACTTCGCCTAACAACAGGCAGAGGGATTGTTGTGAACTTTATGGGGAAGGGAACATTATGAAAAGCTCAACTTGCCTGCCAAGTTATGCTGTTTCGCCCATAGAGTTGTGGCTTAATTCTCGTTCTATGTATTTGCAGCTATAACTAAAGAGTGTGAGGATCTGTGCGAATGTGTATTTAGTCCTATATTAGTTATACACTCGATCGATCTTGAGTATTTATATATGGTCAAACAATCAGAATAATACCTTTCGGTTAGCTTTTTTGAATGAAATATTAAATTGTGACATATGGTATTAGAGCGGATTCGGTTTATGGTCCATGTAAAGTTAGAGAATACTGCAGCTTGGGCCCATTAGGGCTGACCATCGTCCTATTATGATGTTTGTGATTAGATTTTAGCCTAACGAGATTACCAGAGTTAAAACGGTAGTATAAGGCGTGTTTAGTCCTACATCAGCTATGTATCAAATATATCTTGAATAGTTATATATGGCAAAGGAACTCAAATAATACTTGAGGTCCTGGGTCCTAGATATAATATGGCCATGCTATCGACGGTCCGTGATCTATGTGGACTAGAGGATATTGCAGTATGGGCTCATTGAGGCTAACTACTGACCGATCGTGGTGCTTGTGATTAAATTTGAATGGATCTGGAGCCTTAGCCTAGCAAGGACGTTAAGGCTTAAGTGGAGATAGTATATGTGGACCTGTGCAGGTGAATGTTTAGTACTACATCAGCTATATATTTGATAAATTTTGAGTATATATGTAGAATCAAAGAATCCAAATAATATCTTCTGGCTAGTTTTTTTGGATGTGATCCCATGTATGATAGAGAGAGAGATGCAGTTGGTGATCGAAAGACAGACTATAGTAAATCTATTGTATTACATAATGCTAGATTCTTGCTAAGATGCTGATCCAATCAATATTAGTAACATGAACTATCCTCCTCTAAATCCATGGAAGGTGCCTCCTGTCTTTGACCATCAAAGTGTCGGTAACCCCACATTCAGACTTGACCAGCCTATGATGCATGTATGCTTCCACCCGTTGTTTGGAAAAATTATTATTATTTATTAATGCATCTCGGAGCTATCACCTTCCGGTCTCCAACTAATCGTATTGATATTAAACAAAGCCTAATTGTTTCTGACTTGGTTCTCCAGCCTAATTAGATAGGAAAATTTAGATGAGAAGACAACAAAGACGACCATAAATTGCTTTACTTATCCTTTAATTTTTTCTCTGATAACTGATAACGTGCACGTAGTGTCATTTAAAAAAGCCTGAAAGCGTCCAGATAGATATATGTACATATGTATATATACATATGTACATATATATGTATATACATATGTATATGTATATATATATATATATATATGTACATATAGTGTCATTTAAAAAAAGCCTGAAAATTGAGACGTTTGGAGAAGAGGAGCAAAGAAAGCCGGAAAGCCCGAGGGATGAATAAATGGTAGTTTCGTCACCATATAGAAATCCAAAATCTATCGGGAGTTATAAGACCGGTCAACAGGGACTATTCCTTATACTCCGGTCCAACACTGGACCGGTGATTAGTTTTCCCTTTAAAAAAGCCTGAAAGCGTCCAGATGAACTAATTAGACGACAAGAAGACATGATGCCGGAGCAAGAAATCAGTGATTACTTTGTCTATTTGCCATGGCTCCTTTTTTTTTAAAGAGATAATTGGCCAAATTTGAAATGCATTCCAAGATCTAAACCAGATCATCTTTCTAGTTGCAACTTAGCCTTACTTTCACAATGTTTAATTGGTAAGGATAAGGGTGCTTGTGAACCTTTAGCCCGACGAGTATACCAGAGCTTAAATAGAGAGACTATATGAAGATCCGTGCAGATATCTGTTCAGTCCCGCATTGGTTATGCATTGGGTAGATCTTGGGTGCTTATATAGAACTAAGGAACCCAAATAATACCTTTCAGCTATTTTTTCTCGGTGAGTTGCTTGTGACAATAAAAGATCATGAATGATTGACTTAATAATAGACATACAAAATATACAAAAAGCCATGTAGCTTGTGGTTCATACCTTGATTATACTAAACCTAAAGAGCTTGAGGGCCAGTCGCTCCATTTTAGAAAGTTGAAAGTTGTGGCAAGAATTCGACACTATTGAGTATGTTGTAGGGCTCACGCATTCAGCGTGCAAGCTAACCCCTCAGCCATGAGTTCCTTCTTTACAGGCTGCCACAACGTCAGAGACGTTGATTTTTTGTGCCTTCTCTTTTTTAATGAGACAGATTGTTACGAACGTATCAAATTCCAGAAGTGAAAAAGAAGCAGAGGCCTACCAGAAAGAAAGGAAATTGGCAACAACAATGCAATTAAACAATAGCATGCATGCTGAAAGAAAGAAAAGAATATAGATATTTGTAGTACTAGCAAAACAAAGTAGGCAAATGCTTCCTCTTGCTTGCTACAAAGATTCTTTCAATCTCCACTTTATTCTTTCCTAATTGATGTCATCCCAATATGAACCAATCGAACGTCTTATTAGTCGAAAACATGAATGATTCTAAAGCTCAGAATCAGCTTGTTAAGAATATGGCTGCAAATGATTCATGCTACTCAAGACCAGCTCAGAATCAGCTTGTATGAGTTCTTTCTTTACAGGCTGCCACAACGTCAGAGATGTCGGTTTTCTTGTTTTTTTTCTTTTTCAATGGGACAAAGATTGTTATGAACATATCAAATTCCAGAAGTGAAACCCTTAGCCGATCATGATAATTATGATTAAATTTGAATAGATTTAAATTATTAGCTTGACGAGGACGTTAGAGCTTAAATAAGAAAAATGAATTGAACGTGTTTTATGTACCGGAAACCAAAACAATTCTAAAGCTCAAAATCAGCTTGTTAAGAATAAGGCTGCAAATGATTCATGCTACTCAAGGCCAGTTCAAAATCAGCTTGTTAAAAGTTGGATCATAAATGAAATAGCTACTGTTAGTTTAGTTAGTTGGCATCTCTCTCACAGAGACATGCCTTGCAATTGGTTTTGAGTTCGTATCCTACATATTTTTCAAAAAATAAAGTAAACAAACCTAAACATTAAACCTTGCAAAATTAAAGGGAAGTTCGGTTCCACTTGAGCCTGTATGGGATGAGATTGAGTAGCCATTGTTAAACTCAGATCAAGCTCGAGTTGAGCCTGCACAGATTTGTTATGTGTTGAGTCGAACTCGGGCAACATAAAATTCAACTCAGCCTAACTCATTTTCACCCTCAAGTAATCCATCAAAGGGGTCATTTGGTCGCTAGCAACACAATTATAAGCTGCAATTCAATTACTTGGAATTAGAATTGCAGTTGCAGGAAGAGGCTGTGTTTGGTTGTTTGTGATTGATAAGTGCAATTGTAATTATAACTATTTGTTTGTTTGATGTTGAAAGAGAGATTGTTATCCTGCATGAGATGGCAAATTTACCACATTGGCAAGCAGTGAACTATTTACTTTTCTATTATACTATAATATCTATTATCACTTTCATAATTATAGCTAAAAAACAATATTGTTATTAAATTATTATACTATTAGTACAATAATCATTATTATAATAATGATATCACTGTAAAATAATTTGTTGTTATTAATCATACAATATTGTTATATATAACCACTGCAATATAAATAGTTTAGATAATTATTATAAATTTATAATAACTATTATAGTAATATACTTTTATAATATATATCATTTTATTTTTTTATAATTATAATAGTAAAAAATAATATCATAAAATTCTTATTATATCAATATGACGATAATTAGTATATATATCACTATAAAATAATTTGATGTTATAAAAGCTAGATGTGCTACTATAACCATAATTATATATTTTATTATATGTATTATTGCAATAAATAATAATTATTATGTTAGATTAAAATTGTTGTTTATATTATTTATAGATTGTTACAAGAATTATTATAATATAGTAATAAAAATTAAGCATGCTATGATCATGGTATCATATTTTAATGCATAACATATTATTTTATTAAATAAGTACATTATGATCATCTTATTTAATTTTTGCTAAAATTGCAGGCAAACAACTTTCCAAGAACATATATATATATAATAAAGAATTTGAGCTACAACATTTCCTAAAACCCGGTGATTTCCGCCGCTTATTAACGGCATTTGTTTGACTTGAAATTCAGCTTAATTCAATTATAAAACAAGTCGAGATCAACCCTAGCTTGTTGAGAGTTTAGTTTATTTGGATCCCACTCTAATGAAGATGTGAAAAGAATAGAGTCTATTGTCAAATTTTAGGTAGTAAAAAGAACCTCCTTTTTGTATCAATATCATTACCAATAGGAAGAATATACACACATCATTGTAGAAAAACTGGGAAAAAAAACTACACCAAGACTTGTTTTGCTTCCACTCCTTTGTGTTTCCAAACTCGAACCCGCCAAAGCCTCACCTCCCCATCCAAACTTCCACTACAGACCCGGTACTCCTCCTCCCCCTCTCCCTCCGCCGCCGCTGCCTCAGCCGCCGCCGCCGCCGGAGGCGGCAACAGGACCGCCGCCAGCGACCTCACCCCGCTCCCGTGACCCTCCAAAACCCCAAGACAGCTATACCCCCTCCCCTCCCCTCCCCTCCTCCAAATTCTCACCGTCCGATCGCTAGACCCGCTGAACACCAAATCCCCCGCACACGCGAGGCACAGAATCGCCTTCCGGTGTCCGCGGAGAGCCCCGGCGACCGCCATATGATTCGCGCTGTCTTCCCTCTCCCACACCAAGATCGAACGGTCGCAGGCACCCGAGTAGAGCGTCGCCCCATCGCCGCTCACGGCGAGCGCGTTCACCGCCGACCGGTGCCTCTCCAGCGTCGCCACCAGCCCGTGCCGCCAATCACCTGGCGACCGCCCCCAAACCCTAATCCTCCGATCCGCCGAGCCGGTGTAGACGGTGCCGTCGGCGGCGACGGCGACGGCGTTGACGGCGTCGTCGTGCGCCGCCACGGACTCGATGCAGCGGAGGTCGGAGGCGCGCCAGACCTTGAGGGTTTTGTCCCAGGAGACGGAGTAGAGGAGGCCGCCGCCGGCGGCGAGGGCGGAGACGGCGTCGGCGTGCTGGATCCAGAGGAGTTTCTTGTGGCGGCGGACGGTGATGTAGTTGGAGGGGAGGGGGAGGCGGCGGAGGCGGTCGGCGGCGGTGGGGAGGGAGGCCACGAGTCGGTGGCGGCCGGAGCGGGTGGAGCGTCTCCAGGCGCGGATCAGGCCGTCCTGGTGGGCGGTGAAGGCGCGGCCATCGGGGGAGAAGGCGACAGACTTGACGGAGCCGGCGGTGGGGGCGGCGGGGAAGGAGTCGAGGCGGCGAAAGGAGGCGAGGTCGTAGACGGAGATCTCGGCGGCAGAGGCGATGTAGAGGAGGAGGGTGGGGACGGAGACGGCGACGGCGGCCAGGGCGCCGCAGACGGTCTGGAGGGAGGAGAGGCAGAGGAAGGAGGCGGAGAAGGGATGGGGGTCGAGGATGGAGTGGGCGAGGGAGTGGATGGAGGGGAGGGTGACGAGGGAGGCGGAGTCGTCAGCGGAGGAGCTGGTGACGGCGGGGCCGTCGGAGGAGGAGCTGGAGTCGGAGGCAGTGGAGGAGGAGAGTTGGAGCGTTCGCAGCGGCGGTGGTGGAGGAGGAGGAGCGGTCGGATCACCGTCGGTGGAGGAGGTGCGGTCCTCCGCTGCGGTGGTAGAGGAGCAGGAGAGGCAGGCGAAGGGAAGCGGCATTGGCGTAGAAAGAGCGAAGAGGGAGAGAAAGGAAAGGAATGGGGGAGTACTTATAGGCGTGGAAAAAGTGGGGGTTCGAAGGAAGGAAGAGACACGTGGCGGAAATGGAGATGAAGTAGTGGAAGTGGATAACTCTGACTGGTCCGAGGTTAAACAGCGAGAAATTATATCCTACGCGGCAGTCAATCGTGGCTCTTTCTTCTTTTTTTTTTTTTTTTTTTTTTCTAAAAAAAAAAAACAACAGGAGAGGAAGGGACCAGCCCACCATCGCATAGCAGCCCCTACTAGGTCTCCACCCCATCAGAAGAATGTTCGATACAGATAGACACCGTTTTACTCATATCTTTCCTATCCGAAGATGAGTACGTCACACCTGGCACCATCCAAGTACATATGGAAGGAAAGCATAACCACCAACAAACCGTCCAGACGTGGGGCATTCAGTCTCCGAATTTAATTGACGCCCGCGCGTTTAGAACCCGAATAACTTGGGTAGAATTATCACCGCCTTACCACTAAGCTACCATCGTGGTGGCAATCGTAGCCCTTCGTTCAAGCAGCAGGACATAGCATGTGCACCCAACGAGTGAAAATATAAAACCAAACCATTGTGATACAGTAATCTAGTAGATGCAGTAAAGGATAAATTTTTAAAGGTATTTTCGAAACATAAAAATAAGTATATATAGATCATTTTAACGATATTTTCCAAACATAAGCAAGATTAAAAATCAAACAATGTTCAAATCACTTACCACCGATCGCTTTCAAATGACCTTTGGTGCCGACATCAGATGATCTTACTACGTGTCCCTTTAATTTGTCTCCCTGTAATCACTTGTCCCTTCATTAGTCCCGGTCACAGCCCAATTACTAAGATTCCAACCTAATCTGGTTGCCACTAGCAAACTCATCAACTCTCCCATCCCATTCCATTGAAATTATTCTTATGCCGACCAAATTCTTTTATGGTGGGCCAAAGTAACTCTTTCCCACAAGGACCATGCTACTTAATAAATATGTTGAGTTAGGCATTCCCTAACTCTTTCAATCCAAAATAAATAATAATAGTAAATAACAAAACCCCCCCTTAAGTTTACTCTTATTACGCTTCCATCTAATAATTTATAAAAGTTAAAATTGCTCTTAGGTGAGAAGGAGGATGCACATACTTGGATGGTTGTTCTGTCACTTAAAACTTATTTTGGTCATTTTTGATATTTTTTGTGATGTGGCATTTGAATTTCATTTAAGATTAATCGTTTAAAGTGTTGGGTAACAATAAACCTCAAGAGGATAAATATAGATTTTTTAAAATATTAGATGTAAGTATAATTTACATCTTATTGTAAAAAGATTTATAATTTATTCAAATAAACAAAAGATAAGAACTATTCTACAACAAGAAGGCCCACACGGCGTTAGAATTTGGCTATCCAAGGATAACCAGTTGTATAGAAGCTTCATGGCAAAAAACAAAAGACCACTTGGCAACAAGTGGTGTTTTCTCTTGACATGGACTCAACACGGTTCAATTCATCTGTGCCTCGATGTTAATTACTGAGAAGGAACAAATAGGTGGAGCCAAAGAGCTTGTTTTCAACAAACAACTCCTTTTCAACACTAGAATTATCGAACCACTTGTGCTAAAAAAGGATTAGAGGTTAAAACTTCCAAACATAAAGCCCATCTGAGAGAACATGGGAGCAGGCCAATTGCCGTTAAAGTGGATACCATAAGCTCTAATAGGTCAGAAAATTCCTATATAATAATTCCTTCATGTCCTAATGTGGTCCTAATGACAGTGCTCAAGGAGATATTTCCATTACTTAAGTAGTTAATAAATCCAACCTAGAGGACGCTTCCAATCGAACATTTCTTTAATTGTTACTTAGATAAATACGCGACGACGAGCATCGTTGTTCACTGCAAATGGTATTTAGGGTGGATACCGAATGATGGCAGTAATTTAATCAGGATTATTGAATCAAAGACAAGGATTGCATGTCATGGCTAACTACGTCACTAAGCAAAATATCTTCCACTAATGCTGAGATTAACTAATATCAACCCCCATTTATTACTGAGATTAACTAATAGTTTGCAAGTCATTCTCAAAGTGACTAAAGCTAGCAACTTGCTTGACATAAGATACTTCATTTATCTTTGTGACTACTATATATATATACGAGACATCGGTAGTAAAGCATAGTCTCTATTAGGGTGCTTCTGAATCAAAAAATAGCTATAATATTATTTTACAGCACTTCCATAGTGATGCAACACTTCTACGCATAGTTGTTTTCCACCCCTTGGAAGTAAATTAGTAACAAAAGTGCATCAAATGCTTCTTGTGCAAAATATTAAGTTTAAACATTATCTAAGTCTTAAAGAATCACTTGCCTATCTTATAGGTTATTCTCATGCCTACTCTAGGTAAGTGCGATGCACATGGATGTCACATGCCTTCTGCAATCGTTCTGCTCCTGAAAAAAGATTCCCTTTTGGATTCTCTAGGGCTTAAAAACTCAAGATATGATTAATAGTATATCTTTCAAATAGCGTCGCCTCCATCATCTCCTTTCATGTTGAATCCGACATCGACTCTATCGACGGTAGCCAGCCACACAGGCACCAAACCCTAAGTTTCTATCGATGTCCATGGCGATGACTGCATGGTCCTCCTACCTCTACTCAACAAGACTCGGAAGATATAATTGGAAGTTCAATCTAAACATAGTTCTATGGAGCAACAAAAATAAAGCAAGGTGCATTTAGGAAGGAAGGGATGCTTTTATCAATTCCCAAATGCCTCCTCTTTTAATGAATTCTCAGCCTCTCACCAACCCTCTTGCTAAAAATATGTTATCATAAGTTCATAACCCTCTCTTTTAAAATTATACATCACATTATTCATATTCATAAGACATGCACCACACACAATGCATGCTAAAGGTCCACATATTATCGCAATTCTACTAGTTTGCATTCTACTCCTAAAAATTGTTACTCCTGTGAGCACCCTACACCCTGCCATGACAAGGATTCCTAAATCCATTAGGCAGAGCAATGTTTCTCTCAGATTCCCTTAAGGCAACTTCCTCAATTTTGGGTACCTTTCTTAGAATGATGTCACAAATAATGGATACTGAATGGTCGGCAGAAAGCAGCAGCCATGCAATATAGTAATGGCATGTGACTGGTGTATATATCTTAGGCTTATGTGCCTTAACTCATAATAAAGAGCTTTGGATCTCCCCCTAGATGAAGGTATGCCAAATAAAAGCTGTGTGCAAGTATGGCCAAGGAACCTACCTTTAGACCAGGGCATTACTACACGCGGAGGAGTTTTTTGAGCACCGCTGAGATTTCACCTATCGGGTTGGTTAGGGACATCTGGGGTACCCCTTATACTTTTGCAGCGTCTAGATATGTTTCGTATCCTGGGTGCCCCCATGTCCTGATTTCCTGAAGGTAAATTTTGATGGCAATATGGTCGTTGATGGGAGAGGCGGAGGCGTAGACTTCGTCATTAGAGATCATGACTCCAGACTAGTAGTGACAGGGGGCTTGTGAATCTTCGATTGCTTGTGGTATGTGCCGAGCTTAGAGCCGCTTGGAAGGGCATATCCTATGCCCGACGGACATTCGATGCAGACCAGATCATCATCGAAAGCGACTTGGCCACAGTGATCGATTGGATCAGGGGTCGGGTACGTGCAGGCGAGGGCAGACCGCTGCTACTTGATATTCGTAGACTCTTGCAAGAGTGTGGTATGTATGGTATGTATCAGGCTACACACGTCTACATGGAAGCGAATTGTGCAGCTGATTGAGTCGCTTCCTATGCGGCTCATCATTATGGAAATTTTGTTTGGAGGGAGCGCAACATAGTACCGGAGTTTTTTCTGCTTTGTTATTTTCGGATTTTGTTGGTCGTATACACACCTGTAGGGTATGAGCCGTCGTTATACCAAAAAAAAAAAAAAACATTTGTCAGATTACTTGAGTCAAAAAGTTTCCCTATTGCACTATAGCATTCATATTGTGAGAAAGAAGAATATTATGAGAATTTTTTTTGTCTTAAAAATTTATCTTAAATTTTAGCAACAAATTGCTCAGTCTGAGCAGGAGGGTCAGCCCAGTCCAAATACTTTCATTGCTCACCAATCTACAAAGCTATGCTCCAAATACTCAAATTAGCTCTTTCATTTAACTGGAGAAAATGAAAATAAGAAAGTATTCAGAAACTTACCGCATAGGACCAACCTCGGAACCGTCTTCTGAAATTTCCCATGGTCCATAATGTTCTAGCAATTGATCTTTCGCTATAATCATAAAAAAATAGTCTGTTACTGCCGTTGTTTGCAAAACATAAGGTTGATGACGTACTTTTTTCAATTTTTTTTTTTAGAAATTTAACAAGTTTCGAAATGGAAACAAGGATTACAAAATGCAACTTATCCAATGGCTTTTTCCTCGCTCTTCTCCTTTCGACTGGGAAAGGAGTTTCGGATTTGAAGAAACAAGTTTTAGTTTGAAGATTTGGGGAGGAAAGAAGATCGAATTGCGTGAAAACAAGCTTTGGTTAAGAGGAAATCGATTTCTAATGACGACTTCGTGCACACTCAAACCACGGAGTGCGACGGGTCGGACAAATCTGATCTCAGGTGGGTTAAATGCTTTTTTGCAAACCACAGATGGGCTTAGTGAAATCAGATCTAATATAACATCGATAAACTGTAATTATTTCAAATTTAAATTGTAAATATAAGTTTAATATTTAAATTATTTTTAAATTATGGTTCTTGATATGTGGGCAACAATGCATGAATTGTCAAAGTACCACGTCAACGCAGACTTAGATTCTAGAAAAGGTTGTGACTGATTTGAGTTCTTGGTAGTTGCTTGTCAGTTTGTGTTCGCTGGGTTCAAGGAGGTCAAGATTCTGCCAGCCTTTGAGGTGGTCAGCACCAGTAATTCATGGTAGAAATCAGCCAAGGATTGTTTTAGAATAAGAAAAAGAAAAGCAGCCAGGGATTGACCGCGGCGTTGGCTGCAGTGATTCGTTGGCTTTGCCTCCAAGGAATGGCGTGGAACAAAGTAGCTGAAACAACGCAACGAAGGAAAGCAAAACAATGATAGGATGTGACGAGATTCAGGCATCATGTAAGACAAAACTAAGGTGGTGAGAAGAAGGCTTTAGTTTGAACTCAGTTCAATTTGCTATTTTGTAATTGGTTGATTCAAGTAGGTTGCATGGCCTCTTTTCATGAGGTCTTGATGGTTAGCTTGGACCAAAATCTACAAAAACCCTTTCTTAAGTTTGTAGATCAGACCAGGATCGAATGTTGTCCTTCATTTCAAATAGGATTGAATTTTAAGCTTAGCTATTCATGAACAGCTCGAGTTTTAATCGGTAAACCATGCTCGAATATCTTTTAATCCTTGAATTATAAGCAAGCAAACCGAGCCTAAACACTTTAGGTCTTAAAAGCATATATGGAAGTTTGACCTGGCTTGGAAACTCAAGATATGCTCGATAGTATATCTTTCAAATAGCGTTGCCTCCATCATCTCCTCTCATGTTGTGTCCGATATCGCCTCTATCGACGGTAGCCAGGCTACATAGGCACCAAACCCTAACTTTCTATCGATGTCCATGGCGATGACCTCGCAGTCCTCCTACCTCACGGCAACGAGATCTACTCAACAAGACGCTGAAGATATAATTCGAAGTTCAATCTAAACATAGTTCCATAGAGCAACAAAAACAAAGCAAGGTGCATTTATGAAGAAAGGGTTGCTTTTTTCAATTCCCAAATGCCTCCTCTTTTAATGAATTCTCAACCTCTCACCAACCGTCTTGCTAAAAATATGTTATCATAAGTTCATAACCCTCTCTCTTTAAATCATACATCACACTATTCGCAATTCATTCAACTATTTTGCATTCTACTCCTAAAAATTGTTACTCCTGTGAGCACCCTACACCCTGCCATGCCGAGCCATGGCAAGGATTCCTAAATGCATGAGGTAGAGCAATGTTTCTGTCAGATTCCCTTGGAGCAACTTCTTCAATTTTGGGTACCTCTTTAAGCATAATGTCACAAATAATGGACAGCAAAAAGCGGCAGCCATGCAATATAGTAATGGCATGCGACTGGTATATATATATCTTTAGGCTATGTGCCTTTACTCGTAATAAAGAGCTTTGGATCTCCCCCTAGATGAAGGTATGCCAAATAAAAGCTGTGTGCGAGTGTGGCCAAGGAACCTACCTTTAGACCATTCCATTGGATTACTTTTACTTGATTAAAAAAGTTTCCCTATTGCACTACGGCATTCATACTGTGAGAAAGAAGGATATTATGGGAAACTTTTCTGTCTTAAAAATTTATCTAAAACTTTAGCAGCAAATTGATCAAATTGATCAGTCTGTGAAGGAGGGTCAGCCTACTCGAAGTACTTTTATTGCTCGTCAATCTATAAAGCAATGTTCCAAATACTCAAATTAGCTCTTTCATCTAATTAGAAAAAATAGAAATAAAGAAGTATTCAAGAACTTACCATGTATTTGGAGCAACCTCGGAGCCGTCTTCTAAAATTTCCTAAGTCCATGATGTTCTAGCAATCGATCTTTCGCTACAATCATAAAAAATCAGTCCGAACTGCTGTTGTTTGCGAAATATAAGGTTGATGGCATACTTTACGGTACCTAACTATGTCATCTTATTCGAAAAGATTTTTTTAGAAACTTAACCAGTTTTGGAATAGAAACAAGAATTGCAAAATGTACTTCCTTTTTATTCTTCTCCTTTCGATTGGTGAAAGGAGTTTTGGATTTGAAGAAACAAGTTTTAGTTAGGAGATATGGGGAGGAAAGAAGATCGAATCGCATGAAAATAAACTTTAGATACAAGAAAATCGATTTCTAATGACAACTTCGTGCACTATCAAACCATGGAGGGCGACGGAGTCAAACAAATCTGGTCTCAAGTGGGTTAAATGCTATTTTGCAAACCACAAACGTGCTTGGTAAAATCAGACCTAACCTAACATCGATAAACTGTAATTATTTTAAATTTAAATTTAAAGTATAAACTTTAATATTTAAATTGTTTTCAAATTATCATTTCTTGATATGTGGGTCATGAGTAGATACGGCCAACATGCATGCAGTGTCAAAGTACCACGTCAACGCAGACTTAGCTTCTAGAAAAGGTGGCGACTGTTCTGAGTTCTTGGTAGTTGCTTTGTCAATTTGTGTTCGCTGGGTTCAAGGAGGTCAAGATGCTGCCGGCCTTTGAGGTGGTCAGCACCAGTAATTCATGGTGGAAATCAGCCAAGGATTGTATTAGAATAGGAAAAAGAAAAGCAGCCAGGGATTGACCGCGGCGTTGGCTGCAGTGATTCGTTGGCTTTGCCTCCAAGGAATGGCGTGGAACAAAGTAGCTGAAACAACGCAACGAAGGAAAGCAAAACAATGATAGGATGTGACGAGATTCAGGCATCATGTAAGACAAAACTAAGGTGGTGAGAAGAAGGCTTTAGTTTGAACTCAGTTCAATTTGCTATTTTGTAATTGGTTGATTCAAGTAGGTTGCATGGCCTCTTTTCATGAGGTCTTGATGGTTAGCTTGCACCACAATTCACAAACCTCTCCTGGATTTAAGCTTAGCTATTCATGAACATCTCGAGTTCCAATTGGTAAACCATGCTCAAATATCTTTTAATCCTTGAATTATAAGCAAGCAAACCGAGCCTAAACACTTTGGGTCTTAAAAGTTTGACTTGGCTTGGTAACAAACACATATCAACTCATTTTGGTTTGCAAACAAAGTTTGAACTTCGAACATGTTGCTAGGCTCGTCTCAAGCTTGAATATTATTTCAGTGAAGAGCAGTTTGGGCATGTGTGGAGTCCCACAATAAATATACTTTGGGGAGGTTTTGGATATTTATATATATAGGGCCAAGGATCTTACATAATAACTTCTAGTTGGTCTTTTTGGACAAAGTTTGGGACCATTACAAACTAATGATATTAGAATTGATCCAACGCATAGCTTGTGTGTGGTTAGGGAACACTGCAATACATGCCATTGTAGAGCTAATCATGAGACAACCATATGGTGTTTGTAAATAGACCCTTTTCTTGGCAAGAATCCAATGTCTTAGATAAGGTAAAGCATGAGGATCCTTCGAGCATGATTTTAGTCCCGCATTAGATATGTACAGGGAGGTCTTGGGTATTTAAGCAGGATCAAAAATTTTACATACTTAATAACTTCTAGCTAACCCTTTGGTTGCGAGATCAAGCTTGGGCAGCTTATCATCTAGCTTAGCTCGCCTCATCTGCATCTCTATACATAAATCGTTGTATGATATCATTTTTTTCAATTTAATGAGACATATGGGCTACTTAGGTGGTATGAAGCTAGTTGAAGCAAAGCTTTTGATACATGAAATATCAAGTACAACTTTGATCACAGTCCAATTGCTGGGAATGTATTTGCTACAGTCAAGCTAACCTTTTGTTTTCTACTATCCCAGACGAGAGTATAATGCAAGCTAGTGAGGAAGGCATTCTATAGCTAGATATACCATTTAGGGATCCCACATTATGAATATATTTTCTCAAAATGATATGAATGTATAAGGATTTACTATAGAATAGATATTTGGGAGTAGATTATCAAGAAAAAAAAATACTAATTTATCGAACACAGTCACAATTATTGCTAGTATCATCTTAAATGTCTAGAAAAACTAATATTTTTTTTCCTCTGAAGAAGCCAATTTATTAAGTTGGTAAAGCTTTTGGGAGCTGTACCAAATGACCTTGAATATAATTTCACCTTCACAAGAGTCTACGGAGATAGAGGTATTTGTAGGAGGATTACTTTTCATTGTGTAGCTCTTACATGATACCCTTTCTATCAAAAACTAAAAATAAAATTTCTCTCATCAATTAAACATATGATATACATGCTCAAGTACGTATAATCGCGCATTCTTATAGAAAAGATTTGTAGATAATGTGTTACATAGGTAGGAAATATCTCTCCTCCGAATATCCCTAACCTCCCAAACCTAATTTGTAATTGCGACTGCAACCTACACCTTGGGCACAATATGAAGGAACTTTAGGAGTTTGATAAACTAGCACCAACTTGTGTCTACTTCACTGTACAAGGCATGCATGTGTTTGTGTTGCCTGGGGGAACAACATGAAGCCAAAAGTTGGTAAGGGCTATAATTGATTATGGACATCAATTCCGACATCCTTGAAATTAAGCTCTCTTAAGAGTCAGCAAATATTTATTTAAAGAAAGAGACTAAAGGCGACAAATCAAATCTCCAATGTTTTCTTTACTAAATTATGGAATGGTGGTTACTTGTTCATTATCAAAGACGAATCTTGGGTTTTGCCAACAATTAAGCCATGGTTGGTGGGAGGGTTATCGGTCGTGTCACACAATAATCATATCAGATTCTTCTATGTATGCATGCATGCATGCATGGATGGATGTATTTATGCATGCATGCATGTATGTATTTATGTATGTACACTCATTTCTTTTTTCGTCAATTTTCCATAATTACCTGGTAAGCTAAAGAAAAACTTGTCCACATGCCCTACGTGGGACTAAAGTTAGTCAGAGTTCGGAAGTGGATTTTAGCAAAATTTTATCTCATAAATTATGTGTACTTAAATTAAAATGAAAGCAATCATCAAGGTATGATCATTCTTTGCCAATTGCCACATACCTCCACAAATCTTTGACACATTGATTATTGGCTTTTTTGTGGCTTTGGCTCAAATTTTTCCTCATTGTATTGAATTTTATCAATATGAAGCCAAAAATTCTCTCAAAGAATATGAAAGCTCTCTTATACTTAGCAAAAAAATTAAGAAAGAGACTAAGGAGGGATAATTTTAAGAGAGCATAATTTGAAGGATGTCGGGACCGATAACTTAATATTAAATGTGGCATCTACCCATTGTATTATATTGTCATGCACCTTGTTCTTGGCTCAAATTTTTCCACCTTTGGGCAGATTGATCCATCAATTAAGCTTGTGGTGGCCCTGGGAATAATTTAGGTGGGTCAGGTTCCATTGTCAGCACTTGAAATTAACACAAGAAAACAACTCAACGCACACGTTGAGAAGTCATTTTAGCAATCACTTGCGTTGAGTTGTTTTCTTGTGTTAATTTTTTTTCAAGTGCTGACAACGGAGCCTGACCCACCTAAAGTATTCCCAGGACCACCACAAGCTTAATTGATGCATCATAGTTTGTGAGTTCAAACTCATAAACTTCGGATTGGGCTTAAAACTCATAACTTATGGTTCAAACGTAGCCTAACTTCAAGTTGGATTATAAGTTTTAATGTCAATGATAGCTTAGGCCATCATGTATGAAATGAAGGGTTTGATTCAAGCGGGTGATGGATGAACATGCTCCTACCTTGCAATTACACTTCCCAACCTTTATCATGTTTTGGTGCATTTGAATTGATATTATGGGTAGCCACCTTTCTAAGTGCCAACTATGTGGCTCAAATATGAGTATTGGCATATATTGATCCAATATTGAAGAACGTAGTCCTCCGAGAACCTTTTTTATCGAAAATTTTTAAAAAGAAATCCAGCCAAAAAAAATCAAGGATAACTTTCAACTCCATATTTATTGAGTGGTGTGTCTAATAGAACAAAATCTTTGGTATTTTATATGACCTACAATGCTCTAAATGAGTTAGTTCTCACATAGTTTGAACAGTTGATATAAGTTAATTCCAATGTGGCATTAGACAGCAAATTGGTTTGAGTTGATACTCAAAGAAAGGTATTAGTCTCTCTCTCCCTCTCCCTCTCTCTCTCTCTTTATATATATATATATATATATATATAGGCTTAGCATTCCACTTCATTGCCATATTATTTCTCAACATACCCCTCGTTGCATTGAAGTTGGGCTCTCTTTCTAAAGCAGGCACCTTCGACATCTCATTACACCCAATCAAAAGTAGTAAAAGAAAAAAATTCCCACTACTCCTAACTCCTAATCACTACTGATTCCCCTACCCTTTCTTTTGAAAGGAAAGTAAGTAAAGTTAAAATACAATGCAAATGATCAAAAATTTTAATTCAAATCAGTTATCTTTTTTACCAAAAAATTAAAGTTAGATATCTTTGTGCAATAATTTTAATTTTACCAAAAGAATATCTAATTTATTTTTATTTCTCAAAAAGTAAAATTAAAAATCTTTGAACAATTATACTAATATAATGTGAGAAAATATCTTAATTGATGTAGAATAAGTGGCTTTCGATTACATAGAGAAGCTTGATTAAGTCAAGTGCTGAACTGGGTCTAGCATTCGAGGCTGAAATGCATTAAGTTTAGTAAAAAGGGCAAAATTTTTACATCTTAGATTAATTTCGGTAATCTAGTACTCATTGGAAAGCTTACGAACGAGATGCAAATTTGAGTATTTACTTTATCAACTTATCATGTTTAATTCATATATATACATATATGTGTGTATGTGCGTATATATACATGCGTACATACATATAAGGAAGAAGTTAAGGAGCACTATTTGATCCCCTATCACCTCACCATGTCAACATGGCAGGTCATAATTCAACCCACCCTTCATTTGTCACAGTTGTCTTAGTGAATCACACCAATCCTAGACCAAAGGACATTTTAGTAGTTCGTAGAGCCAAGTCCATTAGAAAATAATTTTTTTTGTTAAATGTATTAATTAACCAAATCACTCAATTCCAAACCCAAACTAATACAAAAAAATTTTAGTCCAAAGTTTGGATTGGCTTGGTTAGTTTGAGGTCTGGATGCGAAAATTTTGGCTGAGTCTGGTAGGAGCTTTACAGGTATTATAGACTGTGTTTGGGTTTGTTGGGTTGGGGACTCCCATCCAAAAAAAATGGTTTGCCTTAAGACTACCTGGTCACATCAACTGGATATTTCTCAACTGAAGCCCAACCCAAGTTATATATATGCTGGTCCAACCCAATCCACACTATGTAGTAGGCAAGTTTTGCACCCTTCCACATTATAGGATTGGGTCATCATCATCTTCTTCCTCATCTTCTCCATTTAGAGGATCTGAAGAAGAAGAATTTACTCATAATTTACAGCTTATGAGGCATATAATATCCTTATTGTGTTTACACAATTGTTGAAGGGTGGGAAGAGTGAAAGAGAGGTCACCTTAAAGATTCTCCAAGTCAAAAAAAAAAATTATGATATCAATTGAAAGCTCAAGATAGTATCTAACACAATTCAAATAGATTGCAGGATGTTGGATAAGGTACATGCTTGAAACATGGAGAACTAGAGGAATGCCATGCAGCATCATTGGCCTATTGCTCGATTAGATAAGGAAGTGGTTGTGCACAAAATTCATGAAAAGGAAAAAGTGGTGAAACTTAATGATGGTTTGTTGATTCATGCTGTGTGATGAGCATGGGAGTTTGAACTTCATATTGTTTGCTTCAATATTGATGAGTGTTTAGCACCTATAATGCACATGACAGATTACATTCATGGCTCTACTAATTAAAATGAACTTTGGACTTTCTACGTATGTTGTATTTTTGTTTGAGCTGATCATGAGCTGAGTCTTGAGCCTAAATTATATTTATTTGTAGTTGGGATTCGAGCCAGGTATATTATAAGTTGACATCTTGTGTACCCAAACTTGGCCCAATTATCGCACCCTCATATTTATCGTAATGAAAAATTGTAGATTGGCAAATCCTCTAGAAGCTAGTCTTTATAAAAGGATGCTTAGATATACCATTGGGAGGCCTCTTGAAGTTTGGAGTTAGTTATTTGTTACCAATGAAAATAGAGACATTAGGAACACATAAAGGCTTCAATGCTTTGGTTGGTTTTTCTCTCATATACTGGGAGTGCAAATCCCACACTTTTGCCGAAGGCTTTATTCTTGGAGTTGGATCTCATGATCCAAGTCTAATTAGTGCTATATATATTTGGTTTGCCAAAGTGAAAGAAAATTAGAATGGAGGATGGAAAAAAGAGTGCTATTGCTATTCCACTGTTGGGTTGTGAAACAAACTATTGCATGGAAAGGGGAAGGTAGAACTAGGTTCAAGTAGGATCAGGTAGGAATCAAGTCATGTAGTGGTAAATTCTGGTCCAAGATAGATCGGTTATGGATTGGAATCAAGTCCTTATCTCAAGTGGGTACTATTACTTAGATAGCTTGTTTCTTTTAGTAGCTTTGAAAACAATTCAAACATAAACATAAAGTATCATTGATAAATTTTATAAAAAAATTGGCCACTATAACTGTAAGATTTATATTACAAGTTGGGTAAACTATCGAGTTCAAATTTGGATTAGGTTGGGTCCATGAAAATCAAACACGTCTTGATGTATATATTATTTGGTCAGGTTGGGTTTGAATCGCATAAATTTCGGGCAGACTTAGATCTAGAGATCCGACTTAAAATATTACATAGACTTATCTACTGAACCTAACTGACCGATCGAAGGCATATGGATTTGGTTTGGATACTTATATATTTATAGGCTCATTTATCTACTAGTTTAAACTTTAGGTTGGACTTTAACATGGTATCCGAGCCCATGATCACTTTTGCTTGGGTCTCCTTCTATCTTGCCATTCTACATGTGGTCCCTTTTGGATTCCATCCCTACTTATGTCATCCTCTTGCTCGCCAATCCTCCAATATTCCATTTCTCTAGCACTCCCACTTACAATCCAGGTATCACCCTTTCTCATGTTTCATGCCTCCTCAAGTACTACGCCTAAGAGGGCATGTTGAGAGAATAGCATTTCGGATCCTTTATACATTTGATAGAGTGGTAATCATCCTGAGAGCCTGTTTAAATATTTTTACATAATTAGGCTGAAAATTCTGTAGAATTCGTCATCTATTTAAGCATGGCTCTGGATTAACCGGATAGCATACAGCTCAAATCATGTGGGAAGAAAATAAGATCTCTATAACTCTTTTTTTTCCTTCTTGTAGCCAAGAAGCTATGACCTCGGCCGAATTTGGACAAGTTCATAAAAAATATAAACTAAATAGGCTAATAAATTCGATTTTTATAGAATTGTCAGCCCAATTTTTTAGGAATATCCAAACATACTCTAAGTTGTATAAATATTTGTTGTGGTTCAAATTTGATCCGAGGGTGACCATGCCAGAGGAGTCGAGGAAGCCGCCTGTGGTTGGAAGAAAAAGACAGGGGCCACCTCCTGCGCGACGGCGGCGGACCTGCACAAAGCCTCATCGGTGTTTTCAGTGAGGGCCCTTCAACGATCAAGTTAGAGTGGGGTAAATTTGGTCCTGCCAAAAAAAGGTCCCTTAGAAGTTACCTGACCAGTCTATTTCTAGTCCCGTTGGAAAGGCTCAGGTGGCAGAGGCACTGTCCGCCCTCATCATGAGGGAGCGTGGCTTTGAGCCGAATGGCGCGCAGCTAAGACTGGTTGGTGGCATGTGGTGCTGTTCGTTCTCGAGAACGGTAAGGTGTTGACAGTCACAGCAGGGTATGGCCGGAGTAGTCATGGTGTTGTCCTTTGACTATTGAGGGCCAGCTATCAAAGCGTGGCACGGTGGTGCTGTAATATACGGCCACATAGGAGTGTGTAGGCGCGCGCATGAGTGCGGTTGTTGGCGAGGCCGAGCTCGTTGAGAGGTCGCATCATGCATTTGGCGAGGTCGGCCAGACGGGTGCCAAGGCCAGCTCTGTTTCTTGCATTCCGAAGTATGCCCGGTGGAGCGCCCCGAGCTCGAGGGTCGGGGAGTATTACCGGAGTGGGCGCCCCGAGCTTGATCCGTGTAGGTCGGCGAATATTAGAGACGCCCCAAACTTGGTTGGAGGAGTCGGTGAATATTCGAAACCGACAGAGCTTTTGGCAAAGTTCGACGACGAGCTGGCTCTGAGCCGGACCGAGGGTTCAACCGGTCGGTGTTGACATTTATTGGGCCAAGATTGGACGGTCTTTTAGCCGTGAGCTGGACAATCCATTTCGCCCAACGAGCCTCACCGGTGTTTTCAGTGAGGGCCCTCCAACGATCAAGTTAGAGTGGGGTAAATTTGGTCTAGCCAAAAAAAAAGGTCCCTTAGAAGTTACCTGACCAGTCTATTTCTAGTCCCGTTGGAGAGGCTCAGGTGGCAGAGGCACTGTCCGCCCTCATCATGAGGGAGCGTGGCCTGAGCCGAATGGCGCGCAGCTAAGACTGGTTGGTGGCATGTGGTGCTGTCCGTTCTTGAGAACGGTAAGGTGTTGACAGTCACAGCAGGGTATGGCCGGAGTAGTCATGGTGTTGTCCTTTGACTATCGAGGGCCAGCTATCAAAGCGTGGCATGGTGGTGCTGTAATATACGGCCACATAAGAGTGCGTAGGCGCGCGCATGAGTGCGGTTATTGGCGAGGCCGAGCTCGTTGAAAGGTCGCATCATGCATTTGGCGAGGTCGGCCAGACGGGTGCCGAGGGAAACTCTGCTTCTCATGTTCCGAAGTATGCCCGGTGGAGCGCCCCGAGCTCGAGGGTTGGGGAGTATTACCGGAGTGGGCGCCCCGAGCTCGATCAGTGCGGGTCGGCGAATATTAGAGACACTCCGAATTTGCTCAGGGGAGTCGGCGAATATTCGAAGTCGACAGAGCTTTTGGCGGAGTTCGAAGCCGACAGAGCTTTTGGCGGAGTTCGAAGCCGAGCTGAGCTGGCTCTGAGTCGGACCGAAAGTTCAATCGATCGGTGTTGATATTTATTAGGCCAAAATTGGACGGTCTTTAGGCAAGAGCTGAACAATCCATTTGGCCCCCATCAGTATTATACATTACTAAAATTCTAGAAGGCATTTATGTTCAAGCACAACATGGTATATTCAATGCTATACGTTTCTTCAGCATTGTTCATCATTTTTTTAGGACTCTGGGATGTCATCCCCGGAATTCTTCTCATAAGTCAAAAGAAGCTTTTGGCGTGCTGGAGGAAGCCACCGATGCGTGGACCGTGACCGCTACAAGTCAAAAGAGGCTTTTAACTTGCGTGGAGGGAGCAGCGCGAGGTACGAGCCCTACTCTCCTGTCGTGCCCATCCGTCCATGTGACTCTTGGCTCTTTCCCCGTTACAAATTTTTAATTCGTCCCCTCTTTTCAACTTCCAATATTCCATGATGGGGTGGACGAGGTTGGTGCTCGTTAAAATCACACGATGGATTAGAATTTTGATTGATTATACCAAATTTAGTTAGTTTTATCAAATTTAGTTAGTTTTACTAAATTTTATCTTGATTAATTTATAATTGATTGTACCAAATTTAGCCAATCTTATCAAACTTTGTGAGCCTCCTAGTCTATATAAAAGTTGTTCCTTTTTTTTTGACGAGGTTGGTACGAAGCCATGTTTGATGAAGTACACGGGTCAGGATTTTCGTTTACCTTTCTATTCTCCTATATAAGCTAGAGATGTAAAGTAATGGGATCATATCCACCTATATCTATTTTTTATATTAAAATCTATCTACTTATAAATTTTAATTTCAAATAAGTTAAAACTTTTAAGAAAAATACATGATCACGTCAACATGCTATTAACTTGATTTATGACCTCCTAAGTAATATCTTTAATTATGTGGTCATAAAATTTAATTATCCTGCTTATGTTTGTATGTATATCCATACTTGCGTCCGACTAATATTTATATATGTACATATATTCGTTAAACAAAATAAATATGGGTATGGATATACTAATATTTGATCCGGTTTTAGCCTTAATACAAGCTGTTTGCTAGCTGCTGCACATCTTGGATTGATTAGTTTGAGGAGTCCGGGAATGAGAATGAGTGACTCACTTTGATTAGAGGAATTCTCATTTCTATTTTCATTCCGACGAGGGATTAGAAATGCCCTATCCTCCAAAATCCAATCAGGGCTAAAAACATCTCTCTGTTTAATTGATTTTCTAAAAAAATATTTAAAAACATTCCAATTCCAACTCTACTCATGAACCAAATGCCTCAAGAGAATATGTCCATTCTGATTTCTATTTTATTTAATTCCCATTTCGATTTCGATTTCAGTCACGAACCAATACACCTTAAGAAAATACTAAGGATCGTCCCTCAGGTTAATCTGATAAGAAATTCAGTAATTGACCGAGCAGTAGACAAGACTCAACTGATACCACTAATTCCATTGTGTATGGTACCAATTCTTGACTGCTATATCATCCTCATGAATTTGAGCAATAATCTGACAAATACTTGTAACACCAATATTTTGCTAAAATGGCTACTTTTGAAACCGTTGCTTACCATTGCCATCAATACTACACTAGGTTGGCACATTGCACCCCATGGCTTCATGTAGAAGTGTCAGCAGATCAAGATCGGGTCTCACTTAGCTATACCCCACATCTAAACTTAGAGTACATCCAAATCCAAACTCAATTTACAACTTCAAGCGCATATCTGATAATATATTGATTGAAAGATAGTTAGATGTTATGACTATTGTAGCATATTTTAGAACTTTTTTTTTTCTTTTGGTACATTGGCAACTCACGCTAATCTCGCATGAGTATAACCAGCATAATCAAAAAAAAAAAACTGTTCAAGAGTGAAGGAACATCCAACTCCCGTATCCAAAGAATCTTTCCGGTGTGCTGAGTGGCATAGGTGGCCACTCAGTCGGCCGCCCTTTTCGCTTCCTGGTACACATAGGTAATCTGAAAGGAAACACACTCGCTCACCAACCGCCAGATGTCGTTGAGAAGTGGGTGCTTTGCTCCCCTCCACCCTTTGTTGGGCTAATAGAAGACAAGGCCAGCGGCGGCCCAACTCTCCGCCAAATGCTCGCATGCCCGCATCGCAATCCACAGTCCATAGTCTCCACCTCGAGTTCTCGACCCGATTTCATTTTCACCGCGAGGGCACGAATACGATCGCTTCCCTCTATCCCTCTCTAGTCTCCCCTCTCCTCTCCAGCTCTCCTCCGGATTCTTCGCCTGGCGCCACCCGAGCTCTCTTCGCCTGGCTTATCGTCATCGAGCCCCCCGATTCAAGACCCTCGCAGCCTCGCTCAGGTCCTCGAAAGGTCAGGGACCGCACGTCAAGGGAGTGGAGAGAGGAAGAGATGGGAAAGAACGCCATGGCTCCGACGGTGGAGGCAGCCGACCTTGCTCTTGAATCACTTCCTTGCCGAACTCGCTCTTTCCATCTCTGCTGTCGTCGATCTCGGCCTCACCTTCTCTGCTGAGATCCAAGGATCGCCACCACCACCAGTCCATCCCCCTCAAGCCCTAAGCCCTAAGCCAAGCCTGTTCTATCGAAGCAAGCACCTCTCTCTCTCCATCGAACCCACCCACCTCTCTCTCTTTCCGTCAAACCCTCCAACCTCTCCACATCTCTCTCTTGCCGAAAGAAACCCTAAGGTCCCCAACCCCCCATCTCTCTCTCTCTCCTAAGGTCCCCAACCCCCCATCTCTCTCTCTCTCTCTATCGCCAGAAGCAACCCCACGGCCACGGTCCCCACCCTCCCATCTCTCACTCTCCGTTGAAGTCGAACCCCCCACCTCTCTCTCTCTCTCTGACTAGAAGCAACCTCAGTACCTCACAGCCACGGTCGTCACCCTCCCATCTCTCACTCTCCATCGAAGTCAAACCCCCTATCTCTCTCTCTCTCTCGCCAGAAGCAACCCCACGGCCACGGTCCCCACTCTTCCATCTCTCACTCGCCGTCGAAGTCGAACCTCCCACCTCTCTCTCTCTCATCAGAAGCAACCCCACGGCCCATGGTCCCCATCCTCCTATCTCTCTCTCTCCATTTGGTTAAACGGGTGAGAAAAGCAAATCCGACCTATTTAATCGACCTGTTTATTAAACAGGTTAAACGGATCGGATCGGGTTACCTGTTTATTAAACAGATCGGATTCAGATTGTAATTTCTGACCGAATTCAAATTTATACCTTTCTGATCTTTTTAACATCTAACTCGATTCGTATATATCTGATCCGATCCGATTGTCATCCTATTCTGCAGCAGCCGCTTAACTT
>JAOXJJ010000002.1:5018798-5046858 GCA_025769935.1 Phoenix roebelenii | reverse complement strand
TTAACATCTAACTCGATCTGTATATATCTGATCCGATTGTTATCCTATATATATATATATATATATATATATATATTCCCGTTTGGAAACCAAACGAAGGGCGCGCCGCGTAAAAGCCAAACGCCTCGATCTCGATCCCCTCGGTGGGCCCCACCACCTTCTCTGCTTTCGCTGGGTTCGAAATTTATTACGACGCCAGCGCACGTGCTCTCCGCCAGCGGCGCGGGATCTCCACCACCGTCTTTTCCGGCGACGGAAAAGAGGAAAAAAAAAAAAGAAAGGATCATCGCTAGGGAGCGCCAAATTTGGCGCACAAAAAGCTCCATCCACGAGAGTTCTGTTCGATTGATAAATGCCTTTGCGAGTGCCTTGGCGCCTCATAACGTTTCTTCTGATAAAGAAAAGGATTCCGGGCTCCATCACCGCCATCAACTGCGGCCACGTGTATTCCCTTTTAATCAGACGGTAATCATTATCCAGACGCCCCCTTCTCGGCCCCTACCCTTAAACCAAACTTGCGGCGGCAACAACTAGACGAAGCTTGGCCTCATACTCTCGCATTTCGACACGTGGCAATAGGTAAATACACAAGGACGTCATCCGGTTTGGTGATGTGACGGCAGTCACGGACTAGACTCTTCCAAAGATAATTGCAGCGTGGACGCTTTCGTCTCCTTTTTACCGTTAAACCTCTCTCTCTCTCTCTCTCGCCCCTCCGAACAAACCCATCTCAAATACCATGCGGCCCAAAGAAAATCACCAATGTATTCCATTGGAGGTGATTCGGCTACGGTAATAGCCCCGAGTAATTACACAAGAGTTTATTCCTTACTCCACAATATTTGAATGATAGTGCGAGAAAGCATTACATTTCAGACTATGCATGTATATCAGAAGGCTAACGGGGGTGATAACATATATAGCGGGCCATTTAGGAAACACTATATAGGGTGGGGAGGAATAGATGCCCGGAGCATTTCGGACCTTTTGTTTTTCGATTCTATTAGGTGTATTCGTATCCGTGATGTATAAAATACCCGCTTTAACAAAAAAAATACCAAATCGCCTCTCATTCACACATCTTAATTTTTTTATTTTTTCGCTAAAACGGACATTTTATAGATTTCGAGTGTGGATATATTTAATAAAACTAGAAAATAATGAGTTACAGGGTGCTCTATACAACTTCTTTCTCTAGCCTACAGTGTAATTTTGGTGTAGCAGGCCATATAAAAAGTCATCCAATTCGTAGTTCTACTGGCATTTCTGAACATATACTTAGTCTGAAAGGCTGCGTTCACGGCACTTATTCGATTGAACTCTAACCGTAGGATAAACTCTATTCACAATTTTATTGGCCTGCCTATCCACAGTAGAAAGACTACTTCATCCCTGCCTTTTTTTTTTTTTTTGGCTCTTATTCGGTTGAACTCAATTATGGGAAAAATTTGGGCCGCGAAGCAAAGTGCCCCAGAAACTATTGCTTCTGGGACCCGAAAAAAGACTCAGGAAATGACCTCCCGTAAGGAATGACGTCACCCATATCGTACGGTCCCCCGTCTGGGCGTCGCTATTCGGGTCTCTGTAGCACTTTTAGCTCATATCATCGCCCAGTTTGGAGGACTAAATTACGAAAGATACACTAAAGAGAAGATAAGAACCAGTAGCCATTTCCTCTCAAGCACTCGCCCTCTGCATTCTATTTTTGGCATCCCGTCTTCCGTACGTCTCAGAGCGGATCGCTTCCTCCCTACGGAACTGAGACCAGAGAGAGAGAGGAGAGGGGAGGAGGGAGAAGTAGGAGTAATGGGAGGGGTGACGTCGTCGATGGCGGCGAAGATGGCGTTCTTCCCGCCGAGTCCGCCGACGTATGAGGTGGTGAGGGAGGGGGAGACGGGGGTGGTGAGGCTGAGCCGGCTCCCGCACCGGGAGAACGTGGAGGTGCTGCGGCTGCCGACGAGGCGGGGGACGGAGATCGTCGCCGTGTACGTCGGCAACCCCATGGCGGCATCCACTCTGCTCTACTCCCACGGCAACGCCGCCGATCTCGGCCAGATGTGCGAGCTCTTCATCGAGCTCAGCATCCACCTCCGCGTCAACCTCTTGGGGTATTTCCCCTCCTCTTTCTTCTTCTAATTTTGATTGCTTTTTTTGGCTTTTGGGATGTTTTTAGGATGCGTTATCTTGTGTTGATCTTGCCCTGTTTTAGTTTGGAGTGGTAGCTAATTTTTGATTTGGGAGAAGATTTTGCTTGTTTTATCTGTTATTTTTCTGTTTTCTAGCGTATGGGTTTGTTAGAGGGTGGTTTCTTGACTGATTGGGGAGAGGTGGAGGGAGATTGAGGTGGTTGGATTATGTAAAAGTCTGGATTTTTACTGGGATTTTAGCAGTACAATCTTATATCAAGGGTTTTTTCTTCATTTACTCCTTATCTATAGTTCGTTTTGGTGTAATAAATCGGGAGTTAATGTTCTTATATGGCAAGCTAGCAAAATTGTGATGGTTTTCCGTATTATAGTTCTGGATCTATGGTTGGAGTGCGATTTCTGGGAATTTTTTTGCTGGATTCCGGAAAAACTAGATTTTTATTTGGAAGGTTATGGTATTACATACGATGAAGTAGAGACAGATTTTTGATGCATTTCCCCTCCACCAAATTGCAACTTGGTAATGATTTTCGAATGGTTTGCTTCTGATTTTCTTTATAAATGATTTATCTTGTCTGTGAATTTGGTGGACTTCTATGTAATTATTTGTGAACTTGGCTGTTAACACACTGCATTTGTAGCTGAAGATTGACTTGCGAGGTGGATGTGGTAATTCTATTTGTAGTTCTCTTTGTTCTGTATTGATAAGAAGCTCTGTTTTTCTTAAAACGTGGAATTTTTTGTCTTCAGCTCATATTGGTAGAGGGGGAGCTGATTGAGTGGTGTTGGTCTTGAGGTTGGGGCTGCAGCTGTGGTGGGAGTGAATGGCAAAATTGTCGTGGAGGCAGTGGTGGTGATGGGAGAAGAGAGGAGAGAGGGGTAGAAGCAATATCGGAGGGGAGAGGGGTGGAGGTAGTGATGGAGAGGAGAGGGGAATGGGCAGCTAGCGACTAGTTGCTAGGAAAAGAAGGCACGGATGGCTGTGACCCCATCTGATTGAAGATTTTCTTATTATTCACATCCCTTGTTAAACATGCTCCTAAATTTTGATAGAACACTTTTATAATTTTAAGAACTGAAGCGAAGGGGTGAAGTTAATGAAGATGGGGATATTGTGTAATTCTATTCATTTTTGACTTCAACAACTGTGCTCTATTTACGTAACTAATGCCTAGAGCCGAGCTAAGCACTGAGTATGCAGGGCCGGTGCTCCACAAACCCTTCATGCATGCATACACACATGTCCATTACTCTAGTCATAAAGCTATAGTCGAATAAATTAAAATTTATTAGAACAATGCTTTATGGTACATCTTGGATTTCCAATAATTGTTGGACAGACCACTCCATTTCAATGGAAGTCTGAGTACGTGGACTTTTATCAGATGCAAGAAGTTCCGACCGCTTAGCCTCATGAAACCATTGAAGGAAGACTTCCTCAATAAATAACTGGAAAATGAGGGGTATCTCGATTGTGACCTTTTCTTTTTCTTCTCTGTTATCCTTTCCTTTTTGGCCACTGCCCCACAGCTGCTGCTTTGCCAACTGTTACCTCTACTGCTACTTTGCAAGCTGCAGCAACTATTCTTTCTACATTGCCGTGGCAGGAGGATATCCTATTGTTCTTCTATTTTTCTTTTTCATGAAGTACTTTCTTGGCCAGTGAACCCCTCCAATCTTTGCCATCACTGTTGCATTCTGATCTGTTGTCCTGTCCACCCTTTCCATTGTTGCCTTGGTATTCCCTCACATCTCTGGCTGTCTTCACAATCTTCATTTTTGATCCTTTCACCTTCCCTATTTGATTTTGCTGGATTACCAATACTGAAATTAATAGTTGGTGCGAGAGGCTTGATTTAAAATAAAAATTAAAATATTTATATGTATAAATAATCTGATCAAGAATCATGCAACCAATTAGAAATTAGAGAATTTACGTGATCATTGATTCTTCTTCCATTTTTTTTTCATTCCTCTTCTTCTCATCCTTCTCTTTCTTCTTCTCCTTCTTCACTTTCCCTCTACATGTGGGCTTACCTACTTGGTTTAATTCCTTGATGAATTGTAAGAGAAAAGTTATCTTTTTTTTTTCAATTTTTTGATAATTTTGTTTTCAGTCTTAGTATTTTTCTCAATTTTGGTGCTGATATGCGTATTGGTCCAGGTCTCAGACAACATGTGGATTTCAATGGCTCAAAACAATTTGGTTTTCTGCTTTGAATCTTAACCCCAAACAATGTATGGAATAAATCTAAAATCTTTTGATATGAAGGGCCCCCTAAAGTTAGCTTGAGTATGTATTACTCACACTAGCTGCAATTTTTTGTAAAATTGAAACATTTCATGTGATATAATTTGACTTTATAACAAAACAATTTTTTGTTTGTGGTCACTTTGTAGTTTCTTGTTTTGGCATGTGCATTTAGAGGGTGTGGTAAATTATTTATGATAATATTGTGATTGCTGTTTCTAGCTTCAATGCACTTACTTGGCTTAGGAGGAAAGAGTGTGTTATGATTTGGGATCCAATCAATTGTGGATATCGTGGTTAAAATTCACCCCAAAATTTTTCCATTTTTGGTTGATGTTTGCTCCTAATTTTCTATCTTTAGAACATTAGGAGAGAACTAAGGGGTCTATACATTTCATAAGGAAAAGATTTTGTAAAAGTATAATAGAGTGAATCTCCTAGAAACATCCAATCTCAATACATACCAAAAGGATGGGATAAGTTGTTTGCGAATGGGATTTTGATGTAAAATGCTTCAGATCAAGGGTTGAAATACTGCTATACCAGAACAAGTGTGCACCGTATTAAACGAACACATAATATTGTGATTGGTGTCAGCATAGCAAAGGTGACACTGACTAACATGCACTGGTATGGTATGGTATGCAAGAGCCTACCAAGTATTGGTTTCTTATGGATATAGTATGTTAGTCTTGGTAAGGCCTATTGAAGATTAGCTTTCAGGATAATAATTACATGATAGAGTGATGTGCAGAGGGTTGGGGACCCCTAGAGACCACAACAAATATAAGAATGATGTGAGATAGGCATCAAAAAGATATGACTAGCATGAATTAAGGAAGATGTCATTGTGGGTGTGCGAGAGGTGTTGTTAGGGTTTAAGTGTCAGAAATCAGAAACATGGGAGAGTCAGTCTCTCTTGATCTTGTTTTGAAAGCAAAAAAGTGAGAGGGTGGAGGGCGAGGGTGATGGATTAAACATATCCCTCCTTTTCTCTTTCATGAGACAATGGACATGAATGGAGAGTTCCAACATTTCTATGAGATGTAAAAGGATTCCATTTTATAATGGTTGTCTATAAATCTTGCTTTTTTGCATATCTCGTGTGTTGTTAACGGGGCCCAAAATGGGGGGGTCAACTAAGAAGATGGAAGCGCTTTAGAAGATTTAAAAAGGACTTTGTAATAGTGTTGATCCCCCTAATAGGAATGAAAATTGAATACATATAAAACAAGATGGCATGAGATGGGATAAGTTTTTCAGTCACAGATATTGGTGTAAATGCTAGTTGATAGAATAATCTATACTTTTCTATGCTCCATTATGTACAAGGCAGACTGCATGTTTTGTGAAAAGGCTGAGGCATGGACCAAATGGACATATCACAATTACCTTGATCTAAGAGGATCACCAAACCCGTTGTGGGCAATCACAGCCACCCCGAGTAGGTTTGGATAGGGTTCTTAGGCGAGATCCACATATCTAGGTCTCGATAGCAAACCTCAGCTTTTGGAGGGCATCTAGTGTCCTTTTTCAGCGTGCAGGGCATCAAAATGAAGCTCTTGCCGAGTTCTATGATGGTTCCCAAACCACTAACGGTTTTGGTGTATGCGGTGGTCTAGGGCCTATGACAATGTTTAGGCCTCAAAAAAGGTCAGTCAAAGTGAAAGTTTCTTTTGCGAGAAAGACTTTGACGAAGCATAACTCTCAAGCCGGGAAGAATTAAATGAAGTAACTAAAGACAAAGTTGATGTATAGTTGAGATCTGGCTCAAGAAAGATTTTATCTTTTCTATGATTATTTCCACTAGTCATGGCTATTTTGGAAAGGATGTAATCTCTTTTAACTAGAAGAGGAATTCGACCTGAATTTTGAGACTAGGACATCACTAGTATAAATAAAGAGATTGTAATCAATTTTATTATTAATTAATATAATGAAAGGAGACCTAATACCCTACTTTCATAATTCTTATTTTTTGTTATTTTATTTCGAGATATTCGCGTTGAGTAGATTGAAGGAATTGCTTTTTTCTCTCTCTTTGATTGGATCATACCCTACATTGCACTTTTGATTGCCTGGGGAAGTGGAATGCTTGCTTTATTCTTAACATGTGATGATTGTGAAGTAGCAATTTTTCATTTGAATCTTGGTTCATAAAGATGTGGATAGCCAATTTTGAGGTTCATAATACTGCTGCATACTTGAGTGAAGTCTCAAGTTGTTCTTTGTAATCAGTTGTTAAAATGTTCCTTTGTTCAGTTAATTGAACTTGTACACAGCAATAGATTGAGCATTTGATAAAGGCTTATTTGCATATGATCTTTTTAAGAAGTACATATTTGTTTGTTTACTTATCAATATGTGATGGCTATCAAATAATCATCTAAAAGTCTAAAACTTGAACATATGCATGCATGGTTATGTGGTTAGATGACATTTTGGAAGAAAAAAGTAACATTCTCATTTTATTGGAGATCTTAAAGAAAAAATCTACCTTATTTTATTTTCTTGAAATAGAGGTTCATGTTTATTGATTATTGATTTATTTTGAAGAAATGTTTTGTTTTGGACTTGATAGTTATGCCCCTCTATTAAAATGGACACACACACTTAGCTCATAGATATTATAATAGATGATATGGAAATTTTGTTAACAAATGCACACGTAAATCCTTTCCACACATAAGTGAAGATGTTATTACCATAGTTCATTGTACTAACTCGCATTTCACGATGTGGGGTGTATTGTACCATACTCGTAAGGTACTTGTGTGGTATCAAGGTTGGATACAGTGCAGCGTTTGATCTAACCTGTATAAGTTGGAACTGACCAGCTCTACATGGTTTCTTGTTGTATAGACTAAGGTTTTAAATCTTGTGGGATAGGGGTGTCTTGGTTTCTCCATGGAACGGGACGCCTTGCTATCTTGCCCCATTCCAACGGCGATCCCAGTCATGCATCCTCGTAGATATCCTCCCTCTCTCCCCTTCTTTCTTTTTCTTCTTTCTTTCCTTCTTGCTTTTCTTTTTTTTTCTTCTACCTTCCTTTCTTTTCTTTCTCTCTTTCTTTTTCTTCTTTCTTTCCTTCTTGCTTTTCTTTCTTTTTCTTCTACCTTCCTTTCTTTCCTTTCCTTTTTCTTTCCTTTTCTTATCCCTTTCTTTCTTTCTTTTTCCCTTTTTCTTCTTCTTTCTCTTTCCTTTCTTCCTTCCTTCCTTCCTTTCTTTCTTTCTTTCTTGTCCCTTCCTTTCTTTCTTTCATTTTTCTTCTTTTTCTTTCCTTTCTCTTTTTCCTTCTCTTCATCTTTCCTTCCTTTCTTTATTTTCTCTTTCTTCTTCTCTCATCGCATGGATGGGTTTCAGAGTCCTGACCCCATCACAGTCCCATTTTTTCATAAGAATTGGACGGGACAACTGGGAAGTCCTCTGTCCTATTGTGACATAAAACCTTGGTATTGATTTGTATCACCTGGTTTCTAGCAGCACCATGGCTAGCCTAAGAAAAGAGTCTCCTAATCCTTTGTTGGTATTTGGGGGGGGGGGAGTCATGATCATAAAATGTAATAATTGATGCATAAATATTGGTAACAAATGCATGCATGTTACCTTTCCATCAACATGCTAAGATGTTCTTATAATAGCCACAAGGACATAGATATAATAGTCAAGTCCAAATTGCATTGTTTAGAACATAGACAAACACAACCTGGTTTTGCCAAAGTTAAAGAAAGTGGATTATCCATGCTACATTCCCCATATTTGTTACCATTTTATCTCCTCAATGATTTTTTGCATATATACTATTCAAAATGCATAATCTTGTATTTGTCTCTTGAAAAATTGAAATGTACAAATGTCTCATTGACCCATAATTTTAAAGTGCACCTTAACTTTTCAAAAATCATATATAATTAAACGCAAACTATTTGGCATGTTAAGTTCTAACCTAGTCAAATTAATGTTAAAATAACAGAAGTGAATAGAAAATGATAAGATGGGTATACAAGCAAATTTCAAACTTTTGGAAGTGCATTTATGCCCTTTCTACTTGTTGAAGGGTAAATACAAGAATAAGGGATTTTGAAGGGTATATCTGCAAAAATCCCCTCAATAAACCATCAACTATGATTTATCCAGAAAATACAATTTCACATGCTGAGGGCTCTTTTATGTAATGTTTCATATGCATGACTAAACTTTTTAGCCATATGCCACTGCAATTTACCAACTTGAAAGCACCAACTGCCTGGGCCATGATTGGGGGAGGTGGCCTTCTGCCCCAACTTGCTCTTCTTTAGGCCATTGCCTTTCGCAGAGTTAGTATTAGGAGTGAGCAATTGGCTCATCTAAATATCTATATAGCAAGAGAAAAATCACTAAATCTATAAAGCTTACTTACAATGCGAAATCACCTTAAGTATCTAGTTAATTTTATCAATACGCACTGTAATAATGATATGTATTTGACAAAGTTTTACATTCATGCAGGTATGATTATTCTGGATACGGACAATCATCTGGAAAGGTTTGTTTTGAATTTCTTATACATATGCTTCATGACAATTCACCTTCCACCATCATGTGATTAGTATGAAATTACATGGGTAGAGTGGAAGTTAATTTCTTTTTACTTATTCTTGGTAGCCAAGCGAACAAAACACTTATGCTGATATAGAAGCTGCCCACAAGTGCCTTATAGAGAAGTATGGCGCAAAGGAGGAAGACATTATCCTTTATGGCCAATCTGTTGGAAGTGGACCAACCGTGGATTTGGCAACTCGCTTGCCACGCTTGCGAGCTGTTGTTTTGCATAGCCCTATACTTTCTGGTTTAAGAGTGATGTATCCTGTAAAACGTACATACTGGTTCGACATTTATAAGGTTAATACTTAATTAGAATTCTGGATGATATGTTGCCCCTTGCTTGATTATTGGCCTGTGTTGTTTGCACTGAATAACCATTTGACTTTCGTCCTATTTCCAGAATATTGACAAAATCCCATTGGTCAATTGCCCTGTGCTGATAATTCATGTAAGTATATCTGTTCCTTACATTTTAAACTCCTCTTCAAAGGGTTTAATGCTTATGCTCAACAAATGACTTATTTGCATTTTTATAATGGTGACCAAAGCAAGCACATTTCTTTTTTATTGCTAAATATATGTTGACACAAAATTAATCTTATGGCATATCACAAGAACAAGGCTTCTTGGACATGATAATATACTTATCACGAGGAATAATTTTGTACTGTTGATCAATATCATTGGTATATATTGTCAGCTCAACTTTTGTTCTTAAAAGTTTATTATAGTGGCAAATTTATTCCATTGGCTACCTACCAGTAAGTTAGGAAGATGCCATGTTGCTTGATCTGTTTAAAATTGGGTAAATAGGGATTGAAATGAAGATCAGTTGATAAGTTCCAGTAAAGCAATTTATGATCTTGATTATAACCAACAAATGCTTATGCCATCAATTTGGGCTTTGCATTGGCCATTGGCTTTTTCTTCGTCTTAGCCTATGTTTGGCTGTATCCTTCATCATGGATACTCTTTAATTTCTTGAGCAACATTCCTGTCTAATTCTCCCTTTTCACTTGTACAACCAAATTTGAACTTACCTCTTGATCAGTGCTATTTTTGCACTTGCCTCCGTACCTGATCTGAGATGACATGCCGCACAAGTAACATCCCAGATTTTTATCCCAGATATGCTTCTGTTTGATGTCCCTTTTACTCTAGTTGGAATACATATCAGCCTTAAACCTTTTCATCTTTACTGAGGTCATATTTTGGATCCATACCATCTATAATGTCATTCTATTGGTAGCTGCTCTCTGTTTCATATAGTTAAACAATAGCCTGGAATATTTGTTTGACTCTTAAGAAATTGCTTCTCAACTTAAGCCCCTTTCTTAGATATAGTCACATACTTCTTTATCTATCTTTTATTTATTTGTACATTAGATTGGAGATCCCGAAATTAATGGTTGTAGCTGGTTCTACTAGGTTGTTATAAACAAAAAATACCTTAATTATACACTACCATCCAAATGGGCAAAACAATGGGTTTCCTAACTGACTAGGAAGATGCCTAGTATCATAGGTGGGGATAAAGGTAAAAGGGAATAAATTGAAGAAAAAGAGAGAGGGGAAGAAAGAGAGGAATGTAGAGAAGAAACAAAGACAAGAAATGTTGGACAATAATAAGATGATGAAGAGGAAAGGAGGAAATTCATATGTATGCTAGCTATATATGATATCCAATTCATAATTTTAAATAATTTGAAGTCATGCAGTATGTTATGGGTGATTTGTAGGTTAGAAAAAAATATATGCATCTGTGCGCCATCAGGTTGGGTTTACTTTATAATTTACCATTCATCTCTGTCAACAAAATGCATGAAGTACATATCAAGGATGTGGACTGGACCTTAAATATTCAGTAAGGAATCAAAGAAATATATGCCATTCATTTTTCTGGTGTATGTTTGTGACCTTTGGATTTGAGATGCAAAAATGGATATACACTGAATTGTGATATATCTTAAGACCATACATGACTTGATGGGGCCTGTCAAAACTCTAAACACTTCTTTTTGTAAAGAAAAAAAACATTATTTATACAAAACAGACATACTATATGTATGTATGTATGTATGTATATGTAATCATATATGCACATACATACATATGTATACACACATGTATGAACCGTACATACAAAATATGTACATATTTTATGTAGTCATGGGTACATTTGTCAATATACATGCATAGATGCATATGAAAGTTTAGCGCATGGTCCGCCATACAAATTTTGCTATCAAAATCATTTCGATCACGTTTTAAGTATGGTTTTCCACTATCTTGGTTACATTCTTTTTTAGAACTTGGAGGTGATGTTGTTAAAGATGGTTGAAAATAATGAATTTGCATGCATTATGTCATGATCCAAAAACTCACCCAAAAGAGCTAGCCAGAAGTTATTAATTGGGATCTTTGGCCTTGTTCAGGTACCCAAGACCTTCATAATGCACAACTGATGTGGGACTAAGAACATGCCCACATAGGTCCGTACATAGTGACCTTAGGTACTTTAATAGGGCCATGGACCTCAATTAAGGGGTTGTTTGGAACCTTGTAACTTAACTTGCAGCTCATGTTACGTGCAGCTTGAGTTGCAGGTGAGTCGAGCTGCAACATGATCAATTCAAGTGTTTAGATGGTGGATGAGGGTGAAATTATGGTGGAGGTTGACTCAAAGGTGTTGGAGGGGGGGAGAGGGGTTGCAAGTAGGAGATGCCAAACGACCAAGATTCAGGAGCAGGGAGTGGGAGAACTCCTTTCTCTCTCACTCTTCCTTTTTGAACCCTTGTTCTAGTCCCAAAGCTTAGAGCTATCATGATACCCATCGGTTGGATCCTATTGACGTGATGAGTTCGAGCACCACCAAATTTTGATGAATTTGGGGACCAACAACAGTGCCTCCACGATGGAGACCATCATGGCCATTGTCACCACCACCCTCCTCTAGGCCTTCTCCTCTGTGTCACTGCCTATCACTATGGTAGCTGCAGGAGGGGGTCCCTTGCCCACCTCCTAGTCCATTGTCATCTCTTCTGGCACTGGTGAGGGGTGTGCATGGGAGGCAGGAGCTAGAGTTGGGGCACAAAAGGATCGGGGCACAAAAGAGGTGAGAAGTAGGGTTGCATAGAGAGTGGAGAGAGGAGGATTGGGAGCACAAAGGGGTCGAAGGAGTTGGGGGTTGAGGGGTGAGGGCTTGTGTACTTAAGCCTACAGCTTTTCTGGTGGTTGATTTGGGCGCAAATCAAGCTGCAACAAATGTGGCCTGAGTTACAAGGACTTTATAGTATAACCTGTAATTTGCAATCTAGCACAGGCCTCCAAACAAGCGAGCTAGCCCATCCTGCTGCCGATCGAGCTATAGGTCTTCAAATGGCTTCTAACAACTTTTGGCTAACCCTTTTGGGTGAGGTCGTGGCTTGCTACATATTACATTATTTATGCTTAAACCCTTTATATTGATGAGTACAAGATGTTTATACTAGATAGATATGGGAATGTATGGTAGGTAGCTCTATACATGGTAGAAAGCATGCTATTCGTGGTAAAAAATTATATGGTAACTTCCACTTACCCCTCAAAGATTGAGCTTGGATGTTAAAAGTTGATTTAACTGAAGAATATGAGGTTTGGTAAAGAAATGTGCTAGCTATAGTCTTCTTTGTGTAAAAAATGATAAGACAATCATTCCATCAAGGTCAAGGTTTTAATTTTTGGCTAAATTGATCCATTTGGGCCAAAATGGATCACTTCTAGCCGAGGTTGATCCGCAGCATTTGGTTGTGATAAAGTTTCATCTAGTTTCAGCAAGTTTCGGTAGTTTTGGCCAACACCAACTAGCCTTTTCATTTCTTTTCTTTTCTTTTGGTTAGAATGTTGCTATAAAGCCTCCTTTATTTCTAATGATCTTGCCATTCTGATTATGAGTAGATTTCAAACAAAATCTATTAAAAAAACTGAGATCAATGCATATATTAAGCATTTGAGAACCTGTAATCTATTTCTTGTGAATGTAATGTATAAGTAAATCTAATGGTTCATGTCCAATAAGGATATGACATATGTTTCTGTCATGAATTTTTGGTATCAATTCCTAGAGCTACTATAATGTTGATATATTTGATTAAATGTTTGACATGGCCTTTATGATTAAATGCTTGTAGGACCTTATGGAAGAACAGTTATAATTTTATATCTTAATGGAGATTGTTAGTGAAGGAAACTATATTTGCAAGTAACCCAACCCAACCTCCATATATCCCAACCTTAAACTAACCTAACCTTGTCTCAAGTCGGGTTTTCTCCAAGACAAAACACAGTTCCATCTTAAGCTAATTTCTATTGAGTTAGGTAAGTGTCAGATCAAGTAGGGTTAGTCTGTGTAAATTAGGTTAGATTAGGTTCAATAGGAACTTTAAGATAGAAAAGTTTGGGATATTTCTGTTGGATTACAGATTACTATTTATTGAGTTGAGGCCTCAACTATTTGTCAATTTTTGATCATATACTTACAAAAATTTGTAATTTATTATGACCAAAGATATCGTTATATAAAACATAAGTAATTTATTTGAAATATAAAGATAATTATTGATTTATTTAGTGGGTGCATTGGGTAGGATTAGGTAGCCCATGTTCAAGCGGAATTCATGAAACCTCGACCCAACCCGTACCCAATTAGTGGGTTAGAAGGTTGAGCGCAACCCAAGTTGCATGACTAAGTGAAACTACTTTATAACAAGACATAAAGGAGGGGCCACATAACTTTGGTTATTGTGACTTATTAATCATGTTTTACTTGACATAATTCTGTCTAGGTCATGCTTAAGAATTAGTGAATTTTCAAATTCTTATTCGCGAAGCCTCTAGTTATTCTCTTCGTTGCCTTGGCTTTCAAATATTCGAGAATAGAGAAAATCATGTACATATTCTATCTTTTGCTACATCGGTAAGTTATTAATTTTAAGCACATGTGTTTGTTGTGAAACCTAAAAGACCATTTAGTGAGTAGGTACTAAATTCCTCCATATAATGAGCGTAAATGAAGAGATTAGATGATAATATCTGATATATGAAGCTTCATTAGTCCTTGAGGAACGAAGTATAAACCAAAGATCCAAATTAAAATGTAGTGCAATCCATGCTCCATCCAAACTTTTTTTAATTCCAAAATTTCTGTTCATAGTGCAGCATGCATTGGAAGAGGAGAATGCAATCCTTCATTTTGAATGAAGTGTCTTGATCAAATTTTGAGAAACTGCTTGACAAACGGCAGGTCCAAATGCACTAATATGAATCATTTTCCAACTTTGACATCTCAAAGATTAATACAATTAGTCTATCATCAGTAAGACAACATTAAACCTTGTCTTTTTTTTCTCCTCCTAGGTTAGGGAATTGACTGTCCATAACCCTTCTTTCATTATGATGTAAGTACATCATTTTCACTCTCAATCATCGTGCTGAAATAAGGAAAGAAAAAGTTGGAAGGATTATAAATATACCTTCAGACAATTAACATTTTGTGATTTCTTTCTAGCTAAAAAATCCTATTAATAACCAGCACTGCAATACTTCCTTTATTAGGTTGAAGTTGGAGGAGAGATTTTGAGAAGGAAAATTGAAGTAGTGGGAGGTTCAGAGTGCATCTTTCCTTTTTAGTCTTCTATTTTGGTAAAAAGAGTAGGTTTCTGGGACATAGAGTGGATAAAAGGTTTGTGAAAGGGAGAATGGGTGTAATGTGCTAAGAAATAATATTAGGAAGGTGACCCATGTAAGCGGCTCTCATGAGGGTCAAGGCATGTTGCTTGGAATCTATAAGTGGAGCCAAGGATGGACCAGCAGCTCTGGGTTTTCATGGTTCCAAGTTGGTTGGCAAGTATTAAGCCACTTAATATTTGACTAGCATAACTGTTTTGCACTGGCCAGGGTGAAGAATGTTTACTGGATTAGGTTAAGTATGAACAGTGATCATCCTAACTGACCACCTATCAACAATCAAATAATTACCGATTAATATGACTCAAATGATAATGACATAGCACTATCATCATTCCATTTTGCACTCATAATCAAACTCTAGCAACTTAATCCACACAGTGACTGGCTTATTCAGGTGCAAATTCTAAGCAAAGACTATTTTGTAAGAAACACCCCCTTAGGTGGTTGTGGAATGTATCAATCTGACAGGATTATTTGCAAATATCATATGAAATAGTAGTTATAGTGATATCAACATTTTCAATTATTAATTCTCCATCTTTTTATACTGCCAATTTGTTTTGCGATGTACATATTAACTCATCCATATTCCCTATCCACACACATGAAAAAGAAGAGGGGTAAAAAGAAATTCATATTCTTGACGATGTGCAGGGAACATCAGATAAAGTTGTGGACTGCTCTCATGGCAAGCAGCTTTGGGAATTGTGTAAAGAGAAGTATGAGCCATTGTGGCTCAAAGGAGGACAACACTGTGATTTAGAACTTTTTCCTGAGTTCATCAGACACCTCAAGAAATTCATATCTACAGTTGAGAAATCACCTTCCCAAAGAAACACTTGGAGAAAAAGCATAGATCGGTTCGAACCTTCCAGGAGGAGCACTGACTGTTTTGAACCATCCCGGAAGAGCACTGATAGGAGAGATAAACCAAGGCCTAGTACAGAAAAGTCGAGAAATAATGATTACAAATACAGCAATATGGACAGGTTGGACAAGCTAAAAATTTCATTCGACCATAAGGAGAAGTCCAGGAGGAGTGTAGATTGCTTTGAGAAGTCCAGAAAGAACACTGATCAACCGGACAGAGGACGGAAGAGTGTTGATAGATTGGACAGAATATGGGCTGGTTAAAATCTTTTAACCTCTTTGTAAAATTTATACAGGGTCTTATTTGTGTTGGGAAATTTATTCGTGCATTTATTTATGTTCTCTGATCATGTAGTTTGTTTGTGGAAGTTAAGAGACAACAATTGGAAATGGAAAGAGAGGGGAGGTGGAAAAAAAGGATTAGTTGATGACAAATTATAGTTCCTGGAATATAGCTAATGGAATCTTTCCTAAAAATCATTATGAAGTCTGGTTAGGTTTATGGTTTTGTGCATTTATTCATTTCCAGTGACATTATTTGTTTGTTTTCCTAACAGTTTATAAAGACTGAAGAAAGCTTCTGTACTCATACTTCCTAGAGTAAATTTTAACATATTGGCCAGTGGTCACTTGATATGTGGACAATATGTTATTAGAAGTCGACAGTTTTCGTAGGCGTATGTTACTACTGTTTTTTCTTTTTCGTTTTAATGTTGATGGTTCATTAGCATTTGAAGACCACTGAAGCTGCTTTGTTCAGTTACTAAAATGCCATGCGTCTACATATAATGAACTGAAGTTGTTAGTGGGTATTAATAAGGAGTAAGGACACTCATGTTTTGGAAATGCACTCCTTTGCATCTGTATCTCTCTGATTGTTGTTGGCAGTATTAATTGCATTTGCAGCACAACTGGTCTTCAGTGTGAGGGCCCTTAAATGGATAGTCATAAGAGAGTTATTAGTGTATGATCAATAGAGAATTTTTTTTCAAAAAAAAAAATCACATGGTTAATTTGATCCTAAACAACCTGCCAGTTAACATAATCACATCTATCTTCTAATTGTCTTCTTGAATCAGCCATGCGCATCGTGCTTGCAAAATATAAGCAAGGCCAAAATAAGCTCTCTCTCCTCAGTGATCTTTAAAATAATTAACTCAATTATATTGATCTCACAGGAAATGAGTGCCTTTGGTTCATGGAAACTTTCATCGATTAAAAGAGCTCAGCCAAATGCTTCAAGTGAAATCCTTCTGTTCTTTTTTTTTGTCTCTCTCTCTCTCTTTAAACCCTAGCTTTTGCTTTAGAAGACAGAATCTGAGCCCCTTCTTCAGTTGAAGGCCTCAAACCAATGGCCATTCTCTCTCAATCTATTTTCCATCTTTCTGTTCTTATATGAAGCAATTTGCAAGTTTCTTGAATTGTTACTTTTAACCTTGCAATGCTTGCACATTTATGCAAGTTTATCACAATTCCTACACCTACTTTATGTACTTTTTGCATATTCATCACCTAACATTCTGATCCATGTGCTTTTTGCCAGAATCATTCGAACTTGCATTGGCAATTTTGAAGAACTCAAAATGCACATTTACTTTCAAGAACTTGCTTATAATATCTGAATTCGTTTATCTATTTCATTCTTCCATATATGAATATGTTGTTAATGAATGTTGTTGAAACTACAAGTACTAACTCTATTGCTAACTTTAACCCATAGACAACATCATTAATGGTGAGCAGTCTTAGTCAAGCATTGAATTCAAAAAAATTATCAACTTTATTTGTTATCTATTACTGTAATTATGAGATCAGCTGACTCATAAGACATATGTCGCATGTTATATTAACTTTTGGGTCTCAAGCATGATCTGTCCCAACATTTGAAACTATATGTTTCGTTGAGAAGAATTGAAACCACAACTTTAATTTTAGAGAGAATTGCCTGTCCTATTCCTAGCAGGAATTGTATTAAGATTATACTTACACCATTGCTTTGCATACACATGAGCAGAAACATTCTTGATAATATTCTTTGGCAAAACTAATAAGAAAGAAGGCCATACTACATATATATATATATATATATATATGTATATATATTTATTTAGCATTGATTACCTTGGGACAGAGAAATCCCAATATAAATAAAACAAATTAGGCTTCAGGCTTTGGAGGCCTGCCGTATGAACCGACCTCCAAGCCTATAGAGGAAGATTTGATTGACCATAGCAACTAGCAAGAATCTATCAAATATGTCAACCAACGACCCTTTTTGAATTGCTTCCCAGAAACTTAAATCTTGATGCATTCAGAGTGCAAGCTGTATGTGAGGTGAGCTATCTTGCTGTAATTTTATGAGTTCATAGTATGAGCCACCTTGTCCAACAGCAAGTTCATTACTTGGTTGTACAATGTCCGACTGAGATTATCCTTTTTTTTCAAATCAGATAACTTTTCGAGCTCTATGATGGCGTGCTGCCCTTTAAAGGATGCGTTGCAGCTAGCAATCTTGTCCAAATTCTATCATCTAGACCTTGAAATGGCCAGTCAAACCAAAATTTTCTTTTTGGAAAAGATGTTGACCGGATGTATCTTCCAATCCGTAAATAATAGGTGGAGCAACTAGGGATGGCAATCGGATTGGGATGGGTTGGATACGAGTTAGGTCGGATGCGGGTTGAGATAAAAATTTATTAAATAGGTAATCCAACCTGACCCAGATAACCCATTTATTAAATAGGGTCAAGTCAGGTTAAACAGGTTAAACGGATTAAATAGATTTAAACAAGTTAAACAGGTTAAGCGAATCTAGTTAAATAGGTCGGAAATAGATTAAGCATATTTTAAATAGGTTAAATAGCTCTTAAATGGGTTAAATGGATCAGACTATGATCCGATCCAATTATTAAATGGGTCAAAAGAGATTAAATGGATCAAAGGTCTAAACTTGAACCCAAACTATTTAATAAATAGGTTTAAATGGATTGATCCATTTATGATCCGAACCCACTTAAAATGGGTCGTTCATGAGTCAAGTCATAATTTACCACCTCAAAAATCCACTAAAAGCAAAGTTGATGTAGAAGTCGAGATCAACCTTGTATAGAATTTTAGTTTTTTCGTATTTATTTTCACTAGTAATATCTATTTTGGAAAAGCCATCTTATTCGTACTAGGAGAGGATTCCATCCAAATTATATAAGGGTGGAGCTCACTATTATAAATAGTGGCTATATATTTCAGTTTATTAATCACCGATGAGAGAAAAGAGAATCTAGATCCTACTTTCTCCAAATTTTCTACTTTTCCACATCTTTTTAAGAGATTCAAGTTAAGCTGGTTGAGAGAATTCTTCTTTCTCCCTAATCAGATTTAGCTTGTTTACGCCCCTAGGTGTAGTATAGCTTCTTTGGGCTAGTTTTGTACCTTGATAATGAAGTGTCAAAAAAAGCTTGAAATAGGTAGGAGAAAAGAACATGGTTCTTCCAAGTGATGAATCATACAGATGTTTTGATTATCTTGCAATCAAAATAAGAAAATACAATTCTTTTCCTTCTCGACTAATGGCTGCTGCATAATGCCCTACTACAAGCATTTCCTGCAAAGTGCTCTGAAGATCTTGCAATACAAAATAAGAAAATACAATTCTTTTCCTGCTTGACTGATCAATGGTGGATAATGCCCTACTACAAGAAATTTGGAGATTTCTCAAAGCCCTGATGCATGCATGCTAAATCTTTCTGGTAGTAGATACTCTTCCTGTATTGTTTTCCAATAAGAATATTGCTCATTGGGAATATGATTTGTTGTTAGCTTTAGAATTGTAGTATATTGCTGTTGAACCATGAACTTAGGTTTTCCTCATAATAAATTAAATAGTAATAGAATATTTACACAAGATTTAGCATACCAACTCATGCAATTAGATATTATATTTATATATTTCATCAGTAGAATTATGGATCCTTTTTACACCTTTTTTTTTATTGAGATGATTAAGTTATAATTGAGTAGAATTATTAATTAACCTTGTAAAGCTAATCAAGAGGTTGATTGACTATACATACAAGAACTCATGCACAAATAGAAGACTGCAGACAAGTCAGACAATGATATTGATTGTTCAATCCAACAGTATTTTTCTGACTATTTTGATTCTACACTTTTAAATGACTCAGTCCAAGAAAATCCTGCAGAATTGCAAGTTACATGTTTAATGTAAGTGTGATGGCTATGTAGAATCAATACATGTTCTATCTTAGGATTCAGTAATATAAAGAAGAGCCTTCAACAAGCAAGAAATTTGGTGTATGTTCACTGTATTCCACTATTGCAGATGCAGGGAGTTGGCCGATGCAGATCTCATGCACTGTCGTGAAAAGTGGAAACAACCCTTGCCATCCTCTGTGACTCAGAACTTCATAAACTTCTTTTGCCGTGGACACACCCTTCAAGAGTTGTGAAGTCAAATCATACAGTATAGAAGATGCACATTTTAGAATGCTCAATTATATTTTTCTTGAAGTGAAGATGCTGTTCTATAAACCTGGTACATGCTAGTTCTTGACCATGTCGAAAGAAGATTCCTCATGCTCACCAGTCCCATCTTATTTTTCTGCTTTCTATTGTGAAGTTTCTATCAGAAAGTACCATACTGATTGGTGGCAGTTGGTGGCAGCTAGGTCTATAGCTTGTTGGGCTCATACTACTAGGGCCAAGCATATTTTCTAATGGGTAATGGAGTTTGTCTAATCTTGAAAGGTTGTCATTATCTCTGCTGTTTGTTAGAATTATAAAGTTGATATTCAAAATAAATGCATGATCGGCTGCTTGATTTGGGATGAGAGAATGTATCTGAAATTGCCTATCAAAAAGAGGGAGATTGGTGTTGCCACTTAAAAAGCTAAAAGGTGATGAAGGTACCTATGTAGTTTCATGCGCATGCAAACATTCATGCATTCATGGATGTAAGTATGTACTTTGTTCTTTCTTATGTTTCCACATGTTGTTATATTCCATAAATGCTGAAAATAGGTTATGGTAGTGAAATTTATCATATGAGTTCTTCCCATATGCTATTTTTATACTTTCAAAGGTTATAGCAGTAGTCGTTCTGCTCCTTAAGGCTTCACTTAGTTGGTGGGCTATGCTTTGTTGTGAATGATCACTTTTCTGAGGGAAGTTAAAGCTTGCCTGTAAAATGGCTTCTTGGCTGTTACAACTCTTGCTTCATCATAATTTGCATTTAGTGTATATTAAGCAGAATGGTTCTGGAATTGCATTGTCCTATGGTGGAGAAACAGATCATGTAGCTGATATATCGATACAGTGTGATAAGAAGATGACTACATTTTCTTCTTTCTTGTGAAGATAAGAACGCATTTGAGTTAGATGATGGTTTTTCCTTCTTTGACTTATGATGTACGAATTGCATTTGAAAGCATAATAATATGTTTAGGCCATGGACTGTAATAATGATATTCTGGTCATCAGAATTGCTTTGCACTTGCTACTTTTGAAGCTGATGGATCAGTTACTATCATAAGAATATGGGGTCATACAAAAAAAAGGGGTTTTCAAACAGCAACATCCAGTGTCATGTGTATGACTTTTCTTTTAGGTACTATATCTGTGATATGTTGTGTAGAACTATTCAGACTTGGCAGCAGCATCTTTAAGGCATGCTTACGAACTTTAGCTACAATTACTCTAGATTATTTGTTCCTGTGATCTTGTTAGTAAGTATAGAAACTACCCTATCACTTTTTTTTATTATTATTGTTTACCTGTAGTTTTTGGCCTTGCAACAATTCTGCTTCTAGTTCATCGAAAGATCTGTCATTGATATCAGCAATAAATGCAATTAGAAATTCTCAGAACACTGAGGCCTTCAATTTCAAATCTAACAAACTTAGGTATGCTCCAAAAACATGTCTGACATAGTTTAGAGAATAACCTTTTGCCACCACTTCGAGCAAAGGCCTCAGCAACTTTTCTGTTTCTTCCTCCAACTGCCTCAATGAAACCCGAGTACAATAATCAATACAATTTAATTGTCTGTGACTCTGTGATATATGGATAGGAAATGGAGATGTATTAGATATCATACGGCATGTTGTTATCAGATCAGCCACACCACAGCTCTCAAAGAAGGTGTTGTCTCTAACTGAAGAGAACAACAGCTTGGAGAAGGCACGCATCTCCCTCAGCCCAATCCTCATTATTGCTGCCTAATTTTTCAAACAAAAGCTCATGAAATGGTACGGTCAGAATGTTTTCATTTCTTAAATCCCTCGTATGACATTCTTCAATTCATACAAACCTTGGTATTGTTTCCCATGTCCAAGCCATCAACTAGACCTGTATATATTCCATTAACATGTTTCAGTACCTGAATTTTTGAAAGTAGCAAAACATACTGTTGTAAAATACAAATTCAAGTTAGCAAAACATACAAACCTGCTGCTATGGCCACCACATTCTTTAATGTCCCGCATAGTTCTACTCCCTCCACATCCTGCACCTGTCAATTTATGAACACAAATTCAAGTTGTTAAGTTTATATGATGGAAAAAAAACTATCTATTTTTTTCAAGTACAATTTTGTTTTCTGTATTCACCATAGATTGTTAGAATCTAATCTATCTTTGTTTGTTCCCTTCAATGTTATCAGAATATGGTATGATACTACATAGTGCAGAGCTGCTTACTTTCACAAGTGTTGACATTCGTCACAAAGTGATTGCCCTATCATTAGTAAAATCTGGAAGCACCTTTTCTTTTATCCTCATTTTGTTTCCAGACTCCTGTCCCTTTTATCACCATGTATTCCTCTAACAGCCGACCTATGTACCTTTCAATTCTCATATGTGCCAATTTGTTCAAGAAATTCAAACTTTTTTTTTTTCAGTTTCACACACCTTACCCTTTCTAATCTTTTCGTCAAGCACCCTATTTGGTCGGTTATGAAGTTACCCTGCATGCTAAATACCAACCTCCATGTTTGAAAATTATGATTTATATTAAACCTTCATCAATCGCCCAAATAGTGATTTGGTAGCTACTTTTTTTTATATAATACTTTGTTCAACAAAATTGTATTCTTCCTAGACATAAGGTTAAATAACTTTTTCTGAATAAAGACATGGTACAGTGGAATAAGTTGAGCAATAGACAGAAGACATAATTATCTTACTGGTTCGTGTATGGGAATTAGCCAAGCAAACAATCTTCTTATTTATAGATGGAAGAAGCAAATGAAACACTCACAACAGACACAAGGAAATAGGGGGTGCTGAACAATCTCGCCCATCTCTGTGCAACCTCCTTATCCTGTCTATAGCCAACTGTTGCTTCACTGAACTTCTCTACAGCAATCTGCATTTAGATCTCCATTCACAATTTCTGCGAGAGAGAGAGAGAGAGGAGAAGAATCTACATAATGGTGGAATCTATGTTAGAGGGATCCTTGCCTCATTGGCAATATTAGCACCCATGAGAACACAACAGTTGATTCCAAGCATATCAGTGATAAGTTTTGAAATCATGAAGGGTCCTTCCATCTTGACCTCCATTCCCTTAATGAGGGAGATGGCCTCGGTGCCGGGTCTTATTTTCCCTACAAGCCTCTTGCATATGCCCGCCACAAACTGATGGGGTGTCACAAAGACTAGCATGTTTGCTTCTTTCACTGAAGATAAGGTATCATATCATTTGTTAGAACTAGAACCTCATTGCATGCAGGAAGCATTTTAGGAAGGTAATTTTATTATTTCCTTCATTTTATGGCTTCCTTGAAGAGTTTGCATTTTGATTCATATTTATGCATAGCATCTTAGATTAAGAAGCTCCCAAATGCATATTGTTTATATTATTATTTTTATTACTTCAACTTTAAAATTACTTTTGTTGATATACTTAAAATACCTTTATAGCAAATAAATGAAGTTACCTGCATTCTCAAGGTCAGGATCTGCTATAACGTTGTTCCGAAGCTTTATGCCTGGTAGATATTTGACGTTCTCCTGTTGCATGGCATAGGACAAACACATTATGAACAGGAAGAGATAATTTGCGCCATGGACAACAAAAGACAGTGGAAAGGAGTATTAAGAGGATGCAGGGCCTCTCACATGGGTTTGATTGATGACTTCAGAGAGTTTCCTGCCTGTAGGTAATGTTTCTTCGTAAACCCACATCCGTACTTCATCTGTAAAATCCCACATATAATGATGCTTCAGTTCATCCTATCCAGTGTTTCCTCAAAAAAGTTCATATTGTCTGGTATGTAAAATGCAGCATTGCAAATTAGACAGACTTATTGTAACTTCAGACACAACTCTCTCAAATTATTAATTTTAAAATACACACACACACATATATATATATATTAGTACTAATCATTTGAGTCAGCCTATTTCTTTAGATCAAACAGCATTTCGAGAACAACTTCTACAAAGAATAGAACTTTAGAAAATTATCTTACTATATATTTAAACTCAATATGGAATGGGTTTAGCTTGCAAGCATCTGAAAATGCAACCAACCCCGTGATGAATCTTAAAGTAGGATGGTTCTATACCGCTATCATGTCATGTACTCTGCATGGTCAACAACATTTAACATGTTTTTTTCTTTTTTTTTTTGAGGGAACAGCAACATTTAATAATTCATTATTCTCACTAAGAAAAATGGATGATTTATTGCAGGGTGAAGCTTATTCTCTTTCTTCTTCTTTAAAGAAAGGTGGGAAAAGGGGGTCGGTTACGGTCGTTAGCCTTATGAAATGAGTAACGAGTTTATCCTAAGTGTCTTGATGAGGATGTCTGCTTGTTTTTCTCAGGTTGATCTCTGCTGCCCATGTACAAGTTGGTGATTAACATGGGAGATGGTGGACAATGGACCACCCTGTATTTGTATTTGATAATTTTTCACTTTCATCTAGAAAGGCTACAGGTATAGTGAACCAAAAAATCCCTAGAAAAATTTAGGGTAAATTTTTATAATAAAAATAAAAATTAGTGTAACTTGTCTGAAAAAGAAAAGTGCAACTTGTTTGCAGGCTGTAACAGAAAAGAAGGTTTTTTTTTCAATAAATAAGCTCCTGCTACATTATTGTGGGTAACAAATGGCCAATTTTTACAGTCATTAGATGTACAAACATCCTGAAGGTGCTAGTTATGTTGTTGGTAAAGTCTTTTGATGGTTGTACGAGAGACAATAAAAGGTATTGAATCATTCCAGTCAATTGAGAAGGGTGTTATCTGTTGTACCTCATTGGCTAAGTGTCTGTCTCTATATTTATAGTCCAATCCATTGAGTTGGAAGTAGGAGATAGGGCTGGCACATACTGTACTTTTTGATTTTCTAATGCAGTATCAGCAATGCACCACACCCTAGGATGCATGGCTTAGCATAGTTATGTGCACACACCTTATGCATGCTGCACATCTCTCGCATCAAGGTTTGCTGTACCAGTTGATACCTATGTGTATCCAACCATACCGTACCGTACCATACTGGTACTTAACCGATACGCAGTATGGAGGGCATTCCGACATTTGGTATGCCGTGTGCCGAACTAGGTATCATACTAGGCATACCGATATTGTAATATAATGGTAGCGATACAAGATCTAGTATCGAGATAATGAATCTTATCTCACATCCTGTGTGCGGGCATGCAATTGACACTACATTGTACAATCAAAGCTCCATTTTCATAATTTCCCTCTGCTAGTTGAAGCTAAGATAGGCAAGTCGGTCAACAACCTTTTTCTTTTCTTCCTTCAATATGTGACTTGAGTTCCTGCAATCAGGAATTATGTAAATTACTTGGAATCAGGGCATATTTGATACTCATATGTTTTATCTGTGTTGGACTCAAAGCTTTTAAATTCCTCTGTCCAAACTGCTATCAATCCCAACATTATTGTCCAAATTATCACCATTAGTTTCGTGGCACAGTGCATGAAAGTTGATCCATCTTTTGCCTAATTGCAATTCTTGCTGCAACAAGTGAAGTTAGATTTCTCCATAGTAATCCAATTGTTGGCATGCTTTTCATGAGTTCAGGTATGAATTGTATTTCACTCTTTTTCGGAACTTTGCCCTGGATAGCCAAATCAAATTTTTTGATTAACTATTTTTGAATCATTATTCATTTTCATCTTTACAAATTTTGCTAACATGGTTCAGATTCATCTAGACATAGAAGAGAAATAAGTACATGAGTATCTTCGGAGAGATTTAAAATAAAAAGAAAGCTAGGATGCTATAATACCTTAATCAGTTAGTCGAGGAAATCCACAATAAGTTTTTACTGCTATTTTCATATTTCTTCACTTTTTCTCATATGATTAACTTGCACTCTGAATACACTGAACTTAACACAGTAAATGGTTTAGCAAATCATGCAACAGAAAGCCCGGCATGGAATATAGTGTTGTACAATAAAATGTATTTTTTAATAATAATAATAATTTTAAGGAGTTAAAACTTCGTTTAAGTATTTACTTTTGATAAGAAGCGTGTTATCTAAAATTATAAAACTTTTAAAATTCTTGGGTAGTTATTAACCATTGGGGAACCTAGATAACATTTAAAAACAATTCTGTAGAATTGCATCTTCTATAAAGAGAAACGCATGCAACATACGGACTCCGAAGAGTTGCATGGATTCTGACTTATGCGATCTTTGGACTCTTATAAATCTACAGAATATCAAAAATCAAGATATAACTTGCTTTCTTATTCTGACTTCCCGTTTTATACGCTCCTTTCTCAAACTTTCTTTCTGCACTTCATCTTTTTGGTTGTGGTTCTTGATTAAAGGTGATTAAGAAGTGCAATCTTACATCACCTTTGTGTTGGGTATTGTATCCTGGGGATAGGATTTCCAAGAGTTCTTTTGCACCTAAAAGAGGCAAAATCACTATCTTGAAGAAAGCTTCTTGGAAGTGTCTGAATTTTTTTTCCTTCCTCAGCACAACATATAGATCATGAGGACAATACTATCATATAGATCACAGGGACAGCATTATCTTCGCTATTGGTTTTGGTTCTATTGTCTGCATCAAAACTTGCTTATGTTCAATTACACCAATCATAGGATAGAAATTTCCAGGTCAAATTCCTGGTTCATATATAACAAGCATCTCCAGGAAGATTATTTTCACTGCATATCATGTGACGGATAAAATCCAATGCAGTGAATGCAGTGCACATCAAACAAGAAGGCAACATGGAGATGAGGGTCTGGGTTCCAACCCAGATGGTGGCATTCACACTCTATTCTCAAGATTAAGGGAGAAGCAAAAAAAATAAAGAAAATGGATGGTTTTGATGTTACCATAAAAGATTGGTTGTTTGATGGTGTTGGAGGCAATGAGCTTGGCTGCGACGCTGCCCCAGTTTCCACTCCCGATCACCGCCACCCTGTATTGTTCCCTCTCATCTTCGGTAGTTGCACCCATCAACTGCTGGTCTTCTTCCATCCCAGGAGCCATACGGAAATAGAAAAGGAGAGATAAAGAAAGGAAGAAAGAAAGAAAGAAGAGCTTGACGAGAGGAATGTAGAGAATCTATAGAAGATAAAGGATAAGTGAAGATAGAAAAGAGAGGAAGGGGTGGAGGAATCAGAGTTTGAGGGGCGGAGAAAGCATGGGAGAAGGGTGTGAATGCTGATAAGAATTGACGGAGTCTTTTATGTCCTCATTCCCATCTCCACTCTTTTTAACCTTGTTGTTCTCATTTTTGTTCCCTATTTCCTGCAGGCGCGGCCATGGTCGGAGCTCTCAACGTGTCTCTTGAGGTCGTTGGTTTCCACTCGGTTGGCGGCAAAATCCGCGGACGAGACAAACACGTTGAGAGCTGTTGAGCCGCACTCGAGCTTCCCTCTTTTTTGGATCATTATTTTCTTGTCCGGGTTCGGATCAGGTTATATGGGTTCCGGTTATATTTTTCGCACCAAAGAATGATTAATCTTCTTTCATGATTATGGCACAGCTCTCAAAGCACTCCAAACGGTCTCGTAGTGGCTATTGCGCGATCCAACAGTGCACATCATGAAGCTTTCATGCGAAAGATACAACTCAAGTTATATGCTGACTTAGACCATTTGAAGGTTCAAACAAGTATCAAACATGAGATGGAAATTGTGACCTTTAAGATGAATAAAAACTATATAAGCATAAAAATGAATCGTAGTTGTGGTAGTGGTGGAAGATGCAGAGATGACCGATGTCGCCGCTGGCCAAAGAAGGCCAAGGAAGGGGTTCATATCTCGACATTGCACAAAAGTCGTTACAGTCAGTGCCAGTTAGGTCTATAGATGTTTGGGTTCGTAGAAGTTGATGGTTGTCAGGATCAAGCGCTACCATTACACCAAAACCCGCAGGTGTTTGGTGAAGGCGCAACTTTATTTCCTTAAACTAGCGCAGGGGCCCATAGCGCCACGAGTCGACTCCGACCAAGCCTC
>JAOXJJ010000002.1:4967083-5018521 GCA_025769935.1 Phoenix roebelenii | reverse complement strand
CTTGACGTCCTCGTCAGGCTAAGGGTTCAAATCCATTCAAATCTAATCACAAACACCACGATCGGTCCGCGGTCAACCCCAATGGATCCGTGCTGCAGTGTCTCCAGCACCAATCAAATACACCAGGTGTATTTGACCCACGCCAATCAGCATTTTGGACCCAATTAACACAATTTTTGTAGCTTGTGCATGGCTCGATTCTAGTATTTATATTAAGAGAAGAAGAGGGTATAGAAGAGCTTAAAGAAGATTGAAAGGAAGGTTAGGAGGAAAGCAGGCATTAAGCTGCTGTGATGTTGTTGGGGAATAGAATGATGATGCTTCGCATGGCAGAATCAACGGTTGTGATGTTGTTGTGGGAAATCCTCTTTGTTTCTTCCTAGCCATAGGCACACGAAATGGTTTCATGAGCCAGAGACTCCCATCCCTCTCATTTGAGAACGTCCAGGTCGACCATATGGCATTGTGGCTTGGACTTTAAGAAAGTGCAATAGATCTTGCTGGGGGATAGAAAAGTGGAAGGGAATGATTGGGTGTTGATAATTAAATGGTTATCGTTACACAAATGTGCATGATTGTAGTGTTGATGGTCCTCATTTTGTTAGGTCGCCGACAGTTTTTTTATCTCGAATTGCTAGTCATAAGAACATGCTAGAGAAAAGTATGATATATTTTACATTAAAAAACTTGAAAAGATTTCCCTCACATTATAAATTTGTCATCAAAATTTATTTAGAAGATCACCAGACTTGATATGAACCATTTTTGACTAATATAGAATAAACTGAATAAGGTCCAGAAATAAAATATAGTCATTTTGGTAAGCCAAATTGTATGCCGAACTTATGGATACTATAACTTACTTATGCAACATCCGATTAGATTCTTTGTCGAGTAATTTTTTAAGTTCTATAATGTGGCACCATCCTTTAAGAGTTCATACAACAAGCAATCATGATTAAATTCCATTTTTTGACCTCTAAAATGGACCGGTCAAAAAAAAAAAATCTTTTTGAAAAAAATTTGAATGGATGTATCTCTCAATCTAGAAAGAGTGGAAGTAAAACTTGATTTCTACCTCTTATAGGATTTTAACATTTTTATGATTATTTCTACTAGTTATATTTATTTCAAAAAAAAATCTTTTTTTCAATTAAAAAAGGAACACGAGTAATATAACTAATGGCTATGTAACTCGGTTTGAAATTCATTAATGAAAACGAAAAAAAATCTAAAATCTATTTTCACCAATTTGTCAATTTTTCTAAATTTTTTAAGATATTCGAGTTCGATGGATCGATGGAATTACTTTGTTCTTCTCGATCAGACCAATGATCATGCGGTTCACTGCTCCAAAAGAAGTGAGGAGATTTCATTGCATACTCCCGCGGGGCGAAAGCTTCAATGAAAATCTTGTAAATTGGAAATGTAATAAATTTCATTAAACCTAGAGAAAAGATTGTAACAAATCTTGTAAAAACATCTAATAGTAAAAAAAAGAAATCTAAATGGTCCAAAAGACAAATGAACCATCGACACGTGCACGGCAGCTGGTGTTAGTCACGCATCCAAATATTCGGTCAGGCTGAGAGTGCATATATATGCATGTGTGGTAGAATGGCTCAAAAGTTCATCAAACCTTCTAGGTTTCCTTAGTTGAAGAAACTACAAATGCAAATTCACATGCACTAATGCTTCTACATAAAGTTTTAAAGAACATTGAACTACAAATGCTTTAATGCTTGAACATTTCCAATTGAAAATCAGACGAAAATAATTAAAATTCATCTAAAATTTTAAATATCATATAATAAAATGTTCATAGGAGAAGATGAAGAACATATGCTATGTGGTTGATTATCACACTTGATTGTATATGAATATATGAATGAATGGTTGCTAGGCGAGCACAACTACAACCTTCTCTGCCGCTAGGAGGTCGAGCTCCCCCTCCACCACTGCTTGCTGGTCCGCAAAGATCGAGTTCCTTATGGGGGTGATCAAGAAACCCTAATTTTGTAGTGCGAGCTCAACTTCGCCGGTCTTAGCCTAGAAGCCTAAAACAAAATATAGTTGGGTGATGGCCATCTTTATCAACTGAAATTTTCTTTTTCTATCTATCCCATGGAACCAGACGAGCTCCTAAAAGAGCTGTGAAGACATCGCTGCTATACTTAACCAATGCAGCCAAGGTCTGACATGATGGATCTAGATTGGTCTAAACCCCTACACGACCTGATCAATTCGATGAGGCACTTGCCATCTATCTTCATTGTTCAATTGACAGTTATGTCTAGCCTATCCAGAAAATAAAATCAGGCCATGGTCCATTGTCCAATTTATTTCACCATGGCCCAATTTTATTTTCAAGTGGTTGCCCAAAAGTTATATCTTGTTTCTACCCAACCCACTGGTCTAGGCTTGTTCCCTCTTATCTTGATCAAAGATTCAGGTTCTAGGCTCGTCATCCCTTGCAAGCACCATCAAGTGGTTTTAGGTTTGGACTTTTATTGTCAACCCAAAACAAAGTCAGAACTTTGACCATACATGCTTGCCGTATTGCTCCAATGTGGTGATTTGATTTTTCTCAATATCATGACATTTATAGCTAGGTTAGAAGGCTAGAATATTTCATGGAGAAAGATTTCGTACTTCTGTGTCCCACTTCTGTTGTTACATGGACAATAGCAGACAGTAGTTGGTATCCCAAGCACTGAACTTGGCCTGAGCCTGAGTTTGGTGGCTTGGCCACCTTTCATGTGAGGGGATCACACAAGCAAACAATTCATGTGAAAGATGTAGATTATGACCACAAATTTGTCATCTCATAGCCAGCATTGAACAAGAAAGAAACAAATTCCCATTTCTTTTCCATGAATCTTTTATGTCCTTCTAATAAAATAAACAGCAAGCAGTCAAAACCGAATTTGTCATCTTCCTCAGACGAAAGAAGAAGAAGAAGAAAAATTTACCCTTTTGTTCTAGCTGTTAATCTAAGAGATCAATTTCCAATACCCTGCAGATAAGTTGATGTTGAAGGCCAATGTGTTTTTGAAAAAATGTAAAGGGAAGCAAAACCACCTGAAATTTATCAATAAGGAATGAAGATTATAAGGAAAAATAAAATGAAGAAAATAGAAAACAAGTTGTCTCTGTTCAGATACCCTCCCAAAAATTACATTATAGTGGATTACTAAGAAGTTGCTTTGGACCGATCATTGAGAAATTAAGAAGTTGCTTTGGATTACTAAGTATGGACCGATCATTGAGAAGAGATAAAAATGATTTCAGCACTAGACCTCAGAACTCAAGGTGTACCAATTCAAGATCTCACTCATAAAAACTAGCAAAAAAAAATATGATTTGGGATTCTTCGTCTTTATAAATATCCAAAATCTTTTCAATACACAATCAATATAAGAATAAATATACAGTCTGACATATTCTTCCTATTTAAGTCCTAGTATCTACACCAACTTAGGGGCCTAAATCTATTCAAATTCAAACATTAACTAGAATCGACTTGTAGGTAGCCACAAAAGGACTTGTGCCTCTACATGGCTTGTGGACCGACTATTTTTATACTATTTATAATGGTCTAAGGCATTACCCAAAAGGCAAGCCAAGAGATTTAATTTATATTCCTAAAAATTAGAACAAAAATAGGATGATTGACACCAGAAATTCTACTAAATCTTGGTACATGTCCCTTATGCACAAACTCAGTTTGGAGAGACAGACATTCAAACAATTCTCTATGACAATTGAAATATATGAAAAAGAAACTGAAGCTAACCCATTGATTTCCAACTTTCGATACTTTACCAATTGAACTAGTGAGAATTTTTCTTTTTCTAAAAGGAACATGGACAAAGGAGGATCGAAGCTAGCACATTGGTATAAAATTCTTAGTAACTTTACCAATTGAACTAGTTAAATTTCTTTTTTCTTTTAGCAGAACATGGTTAAAGAAAAAAAATTCAAAACCAACTAATTAGTACCTAAGGCTATTGGCTTCGCCAAACCAACTAGTCTATTTTTGAGAAATAAAGCAACCTTCGCCGATTTTATACCAAACTAAACTAGTTGGATTTTTTCCTTTTTTAGAAAAGGATGGATAGGAATACACTGAAAGCCAACTAATTAACACCAAATCAAGAGTGATTTTACCAATTCAACTAGTGGATACCCTCCTTCTAAAAACTATATATTTTTGTTGATAAACCTTATAAAAGTTCTTCTTACTAGATTGGCAACCACTCACAATCTTTGTTTGGACCCACCGTGGCTGGTGGAACCACTTTGGTCACATGCCTGTCACATGTTATTTGCTTTTTTCTATTTTTTCCACGAGATGATTACGAAGCAAAGCACATGGAACATGCCTTTTTTTAGCATAAACAAAATCATTGTCTCCCATGTTGTTGTAACATTGGTGGATTCTTTACAACGTTTTCCACAACTCCATTGAAAAAAAATAAAATTATACTAACTTACAAAGCCTTTCTTGCCAATTTACATAATAAAATAATTAAATAAATAACATTGTCGGCAGACGCAATCTAACACTTAGTCAATTCCTCCAAGCCACAACCAAGGAGTAAGACAAAATTTTTCCCCCCCAAAAAAAAAGAAGTCTGATTATAATAATTATGGGTGAGCAAGAGCATATCCAGCAATCAAGCTAAAGTATTGAGCTGGCTCAGATCCACCTCAGCATTATAGACATAAATCCTCAAAGAATCTTCCATCCATCTCATCATCTATTCTCCAATTATTGCTTATTTCAATAGAACATGCAACAACAAAAAAAAAAAAAATAGATTGATAAGTATTCCCTCCATTGACCAGATTATAACTTTTTGTCCCTAAGTTTTAAAGCTTTTTTAGTTTCCGATCTCTAGTAGATGTACGCACTTATTCTCTAATGTGTACGTAATTATAAACAACTATGTTCGCATAAATATAATTATATAGGAATATTATAACTGCGTGCAAGTATTTGTATAAGTGTATACAATATAAACATTTTCTTTCCTAGGAATATGATTTCTGGGGAGAAGATTTCAAGGAAGAGAATGCCTGGAAATGTACTTTTGGCATGTTTGGTTAAACATGAAAAAGTGACAGATTTCCAAAGTGCTTATGTTTGGTTGACCATTCACTTTTCTAGAAAAGTTATGTGTAATTCCTATTATACCCTTAATAAAAATTAGAACTTTAATGCTGAAGGCTCTTTTTGAAAAAAAAATAAAGATGGAGTGATTCTCACCTCATGGAATAGTAACTTTCTCATATTTTTCATGGAAAAGACTTTTTCATGAAATGTGGGAATCATATTCCCATGAAAATATAACCTTCTCATCTATCTCCTTTGAAAACTCCAACCAAACAAGAGACATCTTATTACTTTTCCATTGACTACACTTTCCTCGAACCAAACGAGCCTATAAAGAACCAGATGTTAAGTTCCTCTAAACAAAAAAATCGCAACCATTGGATTGATAAATGTCCTCCATCCAACCACAAACAAAAATACGTGTATCTACCTACTCACACAGCTGACCCTCCCCATCCAAAAATTCTCTGCCGAGCTGTCGCTGACGCGGCAGCCTTATCTGCCTCGTCATTTTCTATATATAACAATAAAAGGATTAAATTCGTTTCCTCATTGTTATTTTAGCTTTCCATTTCAACTGCCTCGGTCGTTTTCACTGTTCTTCTCCGTGTCCCAGATTTTATATAACAACTCTTGGTAGGATTCCAAGAGCCTCATTCAATCATCCAAAGAGGTGAAGAGAAGAGGAAAGGAGAAGGCTAGTAATCCAGTATTGATTTCTTGGAGAATGAGGAATTCAGCCGATTGCAATAGCTTCCGGCGATGGCACGAGGCCGGCAACGAGTTCGTCCCGCCGGCCGACGTCCAAATCGTAACCTCCGGCGGCCGGAGCATCCCGGCCCATTCCGCCGTTCTGGTGAGTAATACTAACTCTCCTTCTGATCTTCTTGTTTGTGTTCCTCTTCTCCTTCGGCATTCATATTAATTGTGCCAATGGACATGAAGGCCTCGGCTTCGCCGGTGTTGGAAAAGATGCTGTACCGCTGCCGGATTGGTTTGAATTCACAGAGAATAATTCAGATTTTGGGCGTCCCCTGCGACGCAGTCGTCGCCTTCATTCAGTTCTTCTACTCCTCGAGGTATATATATAGCCTTCGTTTATAAATGGATTAATCTTATTGAATTGTAAGAGAAAGATTGAGTGATTGGTGATATTTCGATCGACTGTAGGAGCGTGCTGTCGTCGAGGGAGGGGGAGGAGGCGATGGAGAGATATGGAATTCATCTCTTGGTGCTGTCTCATGCCTACCAGGTGAAGTGGCTGAAGAGAGGGTGCGAGGAGGGGGTGGCGGCGAGGTTGCCAGCGGAGGAGGTGGTGGACGTGCTGAAATTGGCGAAGCTTTGCGATGCGCCGAGGCTGTACCAGCGTTGCATGAGGCTGGTGGCCAAGGATCCCGCGTCGGCGGTGCGGTCGGAGGGGTGGCGCTTCATCCAGAGGCACGATCCCTTGCTCGAGCAGGAGATCCTGCAGCTTGTCGAAGATGCTGACCAGGTTGGTGCTCTCTATCTTGCATGCAGGTTGTTGCAGGGGAGGGGGGCCTTGAATTTAGTCCCATATCGGCTAGTAGCGGAAATGTTCTGTGTCTTAAATGAAGGTGGAAATCCTTTCCTCTTAAGGGCCCTTTTATAGGACAAAACCGTGAGGGCACCAATCTCCCCCATCTGCGGTGGACGCGCGGGCCGGAGCGCCCAAAGCGGACAATACATCGGGAGGAACGCAGTCCTCTTTCTCTACTAGCTTAATGTGGGCTATGCTGTTATGTGAGGCTCCGGCAGAATGCCGTTCCCGCAACATAGGCCATGATTGGAAATCTACAACTTATTTCTTCTGAATTTATGTAGGCCAATGCACCATTAGAAATCTTTTCTCCTCATTTCCATTTCGAGTTGATTCAATCAAAAGAGCAACTCTTAATGGAACTCCATGATCATAAATGATCGACATGAATCATCTACAATGAATTGCAGCATAGAATGATTGATATAAAGAAAGATGTTGCCAAGGTTCCACATGGATCATGTAGATCATTCTCCTACATGAATCTATGACTCTTCAATGGGATCAACCTCTTCAATGTTCGTAAAATTTAGAAACATGCAGTACCTGCTCCATTTCCAAACAAAAACAAACGAGCAGGACCTAAAAGGAAGCATAATATTCTAGGTTAATTCATTGGAACTAACCAAATTGTAAACACTTAATGAATTCTTGTGGCTGGAATAGTTCATTCATTGTAATTAACCAAATTGCAGACACTTGGTGAATTCTTGCGAGTGGATAGGTTAAGTTTCACACACAAGTTTGGTTAATAGTATACACATTTCTCAATTTAGGATAGCTTTGAAAGATCAAGGATCTAGGTAATGCTATCCAAAAATTGATAAATATGCTAATTAAACCTTTTCTTTGGCTGGATTATGCTATATTAAGCATTGACAACAGCAAGATATATATGGATTACTCACAATCCTTATGATCTGAAATGTGTGCAGAGGAAGAAGAGATGGATGAGAGAGATGGCAGATCAAGAGATGTACCAACAACTGAATGAGGCAATGGAGTGCCTCCAACACATTTGCACGGTCGGTTGCACGGTCGTCGGGCCTCACGACGGCGAGCCCCCGAGTAGGAGCAAGGGCCCCTGCAGCTTTCGCACGTGCGAAGGGCTGCAGCTCCTCATCCGCCACTTTGCCACGTGCGGCAAGAAATTGTCCCCTGGTGGTTGCATCCATTGCAGGCGCATGTCGCAGCTCTTCCAGCTCCACTCCTCCATCTGCGACCAATCCGACTCTTGCAAGGTTCCTCTCTGCAAGTGAGTCCAATTCCATATATATATACCACCTACCTGCCCATTGATACTGTCTTAATGTTTCAGTGTTTCATTCAGAAACTTGTTAGCTAATATTCTCACATTTCATGTCTATTAATTTAACGCAGGCAATTCAAATCAAAGATGCAAATGGATGGCAAAGTAGATAAGACATGGAGGCTTCTGGTGAAGAAGGTGGTTACTGCTAGAGTGATGTCTTCTTTGGCCAAGAGAAAGAGACCAGAAGAAATCCAGAAGACATGGTTAAGATGCAGAGGCACAAAGTGACTTCTCCTCATTTAGATTTTTTTTTGTTTTTATTTGCCTAGTTTTTTCATTCTTTAAAACAAAACAAAGCTTGTAAATCCTGATTCTTTTGTACTCTCATTGTATTTATTCTTTCTATATTCTTGTGAGATCTTGAACTCATACTCCATGCAACTTATCAAAGCTTGATCGATGTAGGTGATTACATGATGAATTAAGCTCAATGTGTTGGATCTTCTATAATGTACTGATGTAGATATTGAGATAATAATTCACAAACTACATACAGACATAAGTACATGCATGCATACATGTACATATGAACTCTAATATGTGCATCATGGTTGCATTGGATATAGAAAAAGAGTCCTGGTTGTGGAATCTATTCAATGGTGGCTCCAATTTGTTGGTGTACAAAGTAGCTAATCAAAGATATAGAACCCTAAATAGAGTCTCTCCTAAGAAATTGCCTATAGTTTCTTTGCCTCCATATAGCCTACAAAAGAGGAGTCATGAGTGAGTCCTATAAAAGACTTGGTATTTTAAGGAAACACATCGATCCCTCTAGCTAGACTATAGAACTCACATGGTGTTGGGAGTAGTTTTGATGCCAAAAGAACTACAAAGATGTGCATGTCTGCATGGAATTCAAAAAGCAAACATTGATGTATGGGGAAGTCAAGGTAGGTCATAATCATGCCCCCCACGGTTCTCTTAGGTATCAAATGTTTTCAACCATTTGAAAGCTAAACCTAAATAAAGAGAAGATGCATGCTAAGTACACCATTGTTTAAGGATTTGCAAGAAGGATCCGATAAAAAAAAAAAAAAAAACCCAACATATTTGTTCCATCCCACACTACTAAATTTAAAAAAGTGAAGTTGCTCCGAACTTCTAAAAGCTTTAGAAGACACAAGTACCTATTCATCATTGAGAGGCCAAAGGAGCCTACAAACTAGATACATAAGAAATTGGCTTAGATAAAAATCCAACTACAAGTTCATTGTAAAATGAATAAGTATTCCCCTACAAGAGGCATGATATAACGAAAGAGATCCTAACAATGGGTCTAGACATAAGATCCAAGATTGCTTCTATTTGCCGGACATCTTTTCCCTGTAGACAACTTTGTAATAATTTTCCACTACCACCCAACCTATAAAGCACGGTTTGCCTAACAGAAAATTTCTAAACCTCCAAAATCTGATTATTTAAGATTGTCCTCCATTTCACCATATTGAGGCTGCCACTAACTTGATTTTTACATAAGATAGAAAATTTCTATCATGCATGCATGAGAAACATTGTCTCCACGGATCATGTTTCCAAATGATATTTACTTCCATATGGAAACGGTTCTTAGATGGAAGATATTTTTGTATTTTAGGGGGAAAGGGATGGCAATCCTCTTCACTTACTTTGTAAACACATACTTGCACCCTTATGGCCTACCCACATGCTCATGTCATCTTATTATATCTCATTACATGCATATATATATATATATATAAACATACACAAACTAAAATGGAGACTTTGCTTTAGTAGAGCTCTTCTTTCGTCACCTACACAGGTATTACAGCTCTCCAAGTGGAAGTTGTTATTAGATGGGGGGTATTTTTATATTGGAAAAAAAGGAAGGCATTTTATAGAAAACATTGCGTCCATGTGCCATATTTATTTACTTCCATGCTCAAACGGTTCTTATATGGAGGGTATCTTTGTAGTTTGGTTGGAAAGATAGGGCATTTCCCTGCACTTATTTTCTAAATACATACATGCACCCTACTACCCACCCATATGCTCATATCATTCTATCCTATCCCATTATTGTCATACATACACACACACAGGTATATATAGGCATATATATATATATATACACATATATATGTATGTATCTATGTACATATGTTTGTATATTGAAATAGAGGCTCTGTTTCAATAGAGCTCTCCGTTTACCATGTGTCCAAACAATAATTACTTTCCACGAAAGCACTTCTTGGATGGATGGTATTTTTTATATTGGGAAAAAAAAGGAATGGCATTTTGTGGGAAAGATTGTGTCCATAAGCTACTTTTTTCCGAACTATATTTACTTCCACATGGAAAAGGTTTTTAATTGGAGGGTATTTTTATAGTTTAGGAGAAAGAAGAGGCTCTGCTTCGGTAGAGCTTTTTGTTTACCTTCTATATAGATATAAGAGCTCTCCATTCACTACATGTCTAAATAATATTTAATTTCACATGGAAATACTTCTTTGATGGAGGGGATTTTGGTGTTAGGAAGATCCATAGGAAAACATTGCATCAATAGGCCAAGTTTTCAAATGATATTTGCTTTCACATGGAAATGGTTTTTGGATAGAGGGTATTTTTGTAGTTAGAAGGAGATGGAGAGAGTTTTCTTGCACTTAATTACATGCTTTCTAAACACCCACACGCACCCCTACTGCCCACCCATATGCTCGTGTCATTCTAACTTATCCCATTACATGCAGATACACACACACTAAAATGGAGGCTCTACTTTAATAGAACTCTCTATTTTCCTTTTATATAGATATTTGAGCTCTCTATTCACCATATCTCCAAACAATGTTTACTGACATATAAAAATACTTATTGGACCGAGGGTATTTTTGTATTGGAAAAAAAAAGGACTTCATGTGAAACACTGCCTTCATGGGCTATGTTATTTTTGTATTGAATGTTATTTATAGTTTAGGGGGAAAGAGAGGCTATTTCCCATCATTTTACTTTCTAAACAATCACATGCAACCCTAAGGCCCGCCTACGATCCTACATGCTCATGTTATTCTATCTTATCACATTGCATGCATGTGTGTATATATATATAGAGGCTCAACTTCAGCAGAGCTCTCCATTGACTACCTATACAGATACTAGAGCTTTCTGTTACGTAGGTGTCAACCAATATTGTCTTTCATGTGGAAATACTTCTTGGTTTAAAGGTATTTTTGTATTGAAAAAAAAAAGATGGTATTTCGTTGGGAACATTACATCCGTGAGCAAGATTTTCAAATGATATTTACTTCCACGCAAAAATAGCTTTTAGATGGGGGGTATTTTATAGTTTAGAAGGAAGAGGAGAGATTTTCCTACACTTACCTGCATTGAAGGTATTTTTGTATTGGGAAAAAAAATAGAGCATTTCGCTACGCTTACTTGCGTTGAAGGTATTTTCGTATTGGGAAAAAAGTGAGGGCATTTCATGGGGAACATTACATCCATAGGCTAATTTTTCAAGCGATATTGACTTCTATGTAGAAATGGTTCTTAGATGGAGGGTAGCTCACCTACGCCTCTACAACCCACCCACATGCTTATATCATTCTATTTTATCCGATTACACACAAATAGATTATATATATATATATACTAAAATAGAAGCTCTACTTCAGTAGAGCTCTTTGTTCATCTCCTATATAGACATCAGAGCTCTACGTTAGCTATGTGTCCCAACAATATTTACATTTATTATGAAAACACTTATTGGATAAGTTCAGGAGGAAAGGGAAATCACTTCCCTATACTTACTTTCTAAAGACCTACAAGTAGCCCTATGTACGCCCACCCAAACGGTCATGTTATTCTATCTCATCCTATTACACACTAGGGCTACTATATACTATGAGAGTTTGTGGATTCTTCTTCTCAAACAACTATCTCTTGGAAGCCCACACAATTGAATTATATCAACATGAATTTTGATTGTTCAATTCGGCCTGATCCTGCCGATGTCGGATTTGTTATTCGAAAACATATGGCATGATTGTTATATGCTTCATCTATTCCAATTAACATGAAATATGTTCCAATAGTTGTGTCTATAGTTCAGAATGAGAATTGGAGACCGTAATCACATCGGTCCATGGTAAGGAATCTTCGCAACATGAACAACATGCTTCTTTGTTCTACCATGTCTGAATTCTCATACATTAATATTCTTTTTTTTGGTACTTCAGCAACTCATACTAATCTCGCATGAGTATAACCAACACAATCAAAAGAAAGAAAACTCCCGTATCCAAAGGATCTTCCCGGTGTGCTGAGCGGCATAGGTGACCATCCAGTTGACCACCTTATTCGCCTCCCAATACACATGGGTAGCTTGGAAGGAATTACACTCGCTCGCCAATCGCCAGATGTCGCTGAGAAGCAGGTGCTCTGCTCCCCTCCGCCCTCCATGTAGAATCCACTCCACCACCATCGCTGAGTCTCCCTCCAAAATGATATATCTGGCTCCTAGCACCCATCTAGCATAGACAATGTGCCCTACCACGCATTCATGTTCTTCGAGAAGCTAATTATATGAAAGATTGGCTGGCCAACTTCTCAACCATCAAATAGGCTGAAAGGATTTGGATGCAAGGATTTCCAGGTATATCACACGTAAGAGGACCAGCTCATCATTTTAAAACGGATTAAAGCCCATAAAAGTCATCGCCCAAGCATTCACACTATAATTCACCCCTCCCACTCTCCCACTACCGTCGGATGGTGCCACCTTTCATCCATCCAACGGTCGCAAACGTACATTTTATTACCCACCGTCCAGATCCACTACTAATTCGAAGCTATTATTTGCACCACACAATTGTCAAATGACATGTGTCACTTTAGTATTGGGCCATGAGACGCGAAGGTGTAATTTTTTCTAATTATTTTTGATATACATATAGAATAGATTCAATAAAATAAAATAAATTTGAAGAAAAGAAAAAAATAGAGACTCAAAATTTGTGCTAAATTCTCCATTCATCAGCAAAGCATCCGTATTAATAATTTTTTTTTTATTTTGAATAATAAGTAGGATACTCATGTAATATGATTTTTTATTATAAATCATATTAATATTGCTATCGCACGAATTGTATGCTAATACATAACTAAAATAGAGACTCAAAATTTGTGCTAAATTCTCCATTCATCACATAGGCATCTGTATTAATAACTTTATTAATAAAATTTTATATTTTGAATAATAAGTAGGACACTCATGTAATATGATTATTTATCATAAATCATATTAATATTGTTATTAATATGATTTTTAATTTTGGATAATAAATAGAACTCTCATGAAATATAGTTCTTTATTTTAGATAATTTATTTTATATATATAAATATCTAAAATAACTATGTTCATTTATCAAACTTTCCATACTTGATGGGAATTTTTAGCTTTTAAATAATCTATAAATTTTAATATCTTCCCTGTTAGTAAATAAATTTCTTATTTTTGATAAATTAATCTTTTATAATATATTATTTAGTATTTTAATAATCGGTTGTCTTTTATAATTACATCCGTATTCTTATGTTTATGATCCATGGCTTCTCGAATCTGAACCAGGCATCAGCCCAAGTTGGTCAATCACAGTGTCCAAGACCAGAACAAGTCAACCAGCTTGCTGCCGGCTTGACGCGTGTCCCGACACGGATGCTTCTTGTTGGATTTTTCAAACTTGGAAGGCTCCATCACCAACGGAATATTTTATTTTATTTTATTTTTAAATATTTTATTTTATTTTGTGAGTGGTGAGGGGTTGCGAGGCACGTGCCTGGAAATCTGTGCTTTGACTTGGTTTTCACGAGAGAGCCTCTGGGCTCCGCCGCGTAGTTGGTCCCGTGACCGCGTGCCGTACGGAACATTGACTTGGTCGGAGATATTCAAACCCCTACTCTAGAAGCAATAAATTATTAGAATCTAAATAGCGGATTACGCTGAAAATTTTAGTAAATTTATAGACCGATCCGTTATAACCAGCAAAATTATAGAATTATAGATTAAAGTAGATCTATATTCATAAGCACCAAAAACTAGTTTTAGAATGGATTGATTTGAATCCCATAAGGAAAAAAACTATTCCTATGATTTTACATAGTCCACTTCAAAACTATTCCTAGAATATAGGCCTACTCAACTTGTGATCCTATGATTTTGCTGGTTATATTGATCCAATCTACAAATCTAATAAGATTTTCAGCTTATCCATCCAAAGAGGCTCTTAGATGGATTAAGTTCAACATAGACCACCGCATTACACATAAAAAGAAGAATAACAAGGAAAAAAAATTCAATTGAACATATTACTTTTTGGTTGGATTGGTCCATGATAGATCTAATCCAACTAGGGGTGCAAATGGGTCAGGTTAAGTTGGGTCATGAGTGATTTCGATCCAATCTGGTTCCTTATTCGGATCCTAATTTTGGACTCTGATCCAATTCAAAAGAAGATCGGGTCGAGTAAGATCGGTTCCGTTGCTACAATTTTCGACTCAACGAGTTATTCGGGTTGGGTTTGTCCATGTATAACCCGAATCCAACCCAAAAAATTCGGGTCCGGGTTGGTTCTAGTTCGAGTCAACCCATCTATGGCTTCAGAACTTGTTTGCACCCCCGGGCTATGACCCGCCGGTCCAAATAATTTTATAAATTGGGGTCGGATCGTAGGATTAAAAATCTAAAATTATTCAAATTTCAAATGGGTCGGATCGACTCGTAAGATTGAAAGCCCAAAATTATCCAATTTCAAATAGATCGGGTTAGGTCGTAGAATTGAAAACCCCAAATTACTCAAAATTCAAATGGGTCAGATCGGATCGAGTTTGAATTTAGTAAACCCAGACCCGATCTGAAAAATGGAACATGTCCAATTTTAGGACCCAACTTAGTCTCACGGGTCCTCCAAAACAGGTTGGGTCGGATCTAAGCGTATCGGGTCGGGTTACGAGTCAACCCGACTCATTTGCAGCCTTAAATCCAACTAATAATTTCTCCATGTAATAGGATGAGATATAAATATATCCACAATCAAGATGTTCATATCTTAAGTTTTGTTGAACAGCAGGCACATAAATTTACAGCTTGTTTGGTGTCATTATTTTTTTTATATTTTTATTTCTCTATAAGCTAGAAAATATTATAAAAAGAGCAATATTGAAGATAATATTTGTACTAAGTTACTGCTATCTATTATTTTTATTCTTACTTTTTTCGAAAGCAATAAATTTTTGCTTCAAAATTTAAAATATTTTACAAGCAATTTGAAGAAAAAAATGAAAAGTCTTAATGACAAAAGATGTTTGTCTATTTTAATATGTTCCCTTGAATTTTTAAAATACAAACAAAAAGCAAGAGGAAAGCAAAAGTAGCTCTCAAATATCATTAAAAGCTAGAATCAACTAGAAAATGAGCCGATTCCTAATATCTCCTAAATCCGAGATTTTCTACACTAAAAATATCCTTTTATTTGACGGACTTTTCAATAACAAGCTCGTTAATTCAATATTATTTAATTAACGAATGAGCCAAGCTTGAAAAGGTTTATTATATATCGAGCTTGTTTGCCGCCTAAACACCCTTTCTTACACCAAGCGAGTGGGCAGCTTAATTAATATTTGGTTCAATTTGGTTTGGTTTCAACTATAGTTAGGATCCAATAGACATTAAGGAATAATGTTTTCAGAAAAACCTCAGCTAATGAATAAAGAATGTTTACTGCTATATCCATTCTACTGCTTTGTTTGGGAATGAATGAGATTACTAAAGGATTCAAATATTATCATAATCGCCATAGAAAGTTTGCCGGTCCAAGCTTAATTTCCATGGTATTCTATGGATAATGAGGTCTTCAAACCATTGAATATATATGCATTAGTAATGCATAGATGGAGCATAATACAAGCAATGCACGGTTTACCTCTGGCCAAGAGATTAGGCTAAATTCTTATGTATTAAATACCAGAGATGACCCTCCTCTTGTAATGTGCTTGGAAATTTATGAACTAATATGTGCATATAGAATCAAAGAATTGAACTCAAGTCAGTTACTTTTTCTGCTTCTTTATAAACACAACAACTTCACCTTGGCCAAGTAATGGAGAACATAGAGTGGGTTAGAAAAATGAAGGAAAAAGAAGTTGAAGAATACAATGGTTAATGCTAATCTGGATTCATGAGGGTAAATCCTGTATGCGTAAAGAAAAATCCAGGATTAATATCAGATAAACACTTAAAAAAAAACACTTGTAGATTATATTACGTACGCCACTAATTACACGACACCCACAGCAAAAACTTCGATCTATATAGATCCCAAAACTACCAGAAACGCAAAACAGTAGCCCTACCCTCTCTTCCATGTTCTTGTGCGTTCTGAGAAAAATCTTACTTAGGTTTTCATGAGGAAGGACACTCATTACTTAAATCATGGCTCAAAACTATTATGTATTGGCCTTCGCCGCCTAACTGGAGCATAATCCGCATTCCACCACCAAGGCATCATCCCTTTCTTTGCCACAAATCTTCCCCTCGTTGCCGGCTGCTGATCCTGCAACCTCGTGGCGCCTTCCACACTCAATAGTTTTGCAAGGAAAATTAAGAACCATATTAGAAGTGCATCAATGAGAAGTTTATGATCCATAAACACATGCATAATACTAGAAAAGAAGTTGGATTGATGTCTTGATATATATATATATATATATATATAAAGAGAGAGAGAGAGAGAGAGAGAGAGAGAGAGAGAGAGAGAGAGCAATGGAAGAGAAGATGTTTTACCAACTCTTGTTTGATGATGGATGAGCAAGGAGAGTCCTACAAGCATGAGAATGACTGCCCAAGCCTCTATTCTTGCAGACCCCATACTCCTCTCTTCCCCCCCTTCCTTCTCTCTCTTTGTTTGGATTTGAACTAAAAGGATGCCACATCGGACCTCGACTGTCTTCCTCGAGTCAAAGACATGAGATTTGGTCCAGCATGAGGGAATTTAATAGTTTCATTCTGTCTCTCTATTTGCATAGGAGAACTAGACTCATATTCTAGAGACAAGAAGATCCTATAGTTTCAAGGGTGGGTCTATCTATAATAAGCTGTGGGGCTTCTCCCTCTCTCTCTCTCTCTCTCTCTCTCTCTCTCTCTCTCGGGCTGATATCTTTCAGAATATTTTGTCTCATGTGAGCTCCACTAGTAGGTAAGCACATGACAGTTAAAAAGTAAAGGTTCATTGAGAAGAGAGGAGACATCATGAATGAGAAGTTCATATATTTAACCTTGGTTGATCATCTCGAGGGTACAGTGTAATGGACTAATGGTGAATCTGGGGCCACCACCATGAACATGTCAAGGCTAGACTTAGTGGAGTCAAGGCCAATAGACCTCATTATTGGGCGGCTCATGTATGGATGTAAAAGATAAGCTCAAAACAACATAAGATACCATGTTGAGTTCTTTGAAATCTAAACTACATACACAACATGACCCTTTTGGTCAGAAATTTCTATTGTTTTGCATGAAATCATGGCAGAATTAATGCAGGCTCTGATTCTAAAGTTTACAATGCAATCACCTAAAGATTTCGTCGACAAGATAATAAAACTTATTTAGTTCGGAACCAGAATTTCTAGAGAATAGGAAAGAAAAAAAAAAAAAAACTTGGTACACCAAAACATGAGACCGGGGGACCAGTGATAATAATTTCTTCACCATGATGGCGTTAGCTCGGTAGTGGTCCCATGAATATGAAGTAGCTGAGGAGTTGAACCCAGTGACGAACTTGAATTTGCCCCGCTCAGTTGACATTCATGAGCCCCATTCAGTATTACTTTTATGGTTTTTTTTACATGGATACCCTTCTAAGTATCGAATTTTGTGTGAATACCCTTCAAAAATTTATATTTGCATGTATACCCTTGTAAAACTCTGTTATTGTACGAATACCCCTAATATAACGGTTGTTCTAACGGTGTTAAGAAAAATTATATTTATATTAACCAAACCCCCCGGCTTCACCCTCCCTCACCATATTTATCTATGTTCCCCACGTCTTCCCTCCCATCCTATTAAAAATTTCTATTTGCACGCCTACCCATTAAGGGTATTTTAGTCATTTTAATTTGAAACTGTTAATTTTTTAACGGCGTTAGATGGCATGGGTACATATGCAAAAATAAGAATAAAAAAGGGTAGAATAGCAAAACAAGTATTTTACGAGGGTATACATGCAAATATCAATTTTGGAAGGGTATTCATGCAAAATCCGATATTTAGAAGGGTATCCATGCAAAAAATCCTACTTTTATTTATATATTTTATTTGTAAGAAGGAATAATTAATGTATTTATGTATAAGAAGGAATAATTAATGTATTTATATATAACGAGGAATAAGTAGTGTACCATTCAATTTATAAACTCTTGACTAGGGTGCAAACAAGCCGCGTTACTCATGAGCAGCTTGACCTTGGCTTATCGAGAGCTTGTTCGAGCCGAACTCAGCTAGGAAATGTGCTGAGATCAAACACATCTTTGAGTTTGGATCATAAATGTGTTGGGTTTAAGTATTTTTGGATTTTAATTTCTCTGGATTCTTTTTTCGCTGCTCACTGGGTAGGAACCCTGTTCACTTTATCTTTTGAGTCAGAATTCTTTTTTAACTGCTTTAAATCGCGAACTAGAATAATTGTTTTTCGGGACTTGAAAGCACTTAGTATTTTTTTTGGGGGGGTGGTAAGTTGTGGATTCTCCCTTCAAACAAATGGGAGAAGCTGAAGCAATCAGTGGAGGCAAATGAAATCAAAGAACAATTAAAAACTTTCTTTTTATAGAATTGAGAATCTCAGTCGAAATAAAAGATTCAAACCCTGATTTGGATTTTGGCATAGGACAAAGATTGATGAGTGGGATGATCAATTTTAAAGGGAGTTTTTCTACTGCATAGGGTGATAGTCTTCAAAGATATTTATTATGGAATCAAAGGTATACTGGGAGTGCTCAACCTCGCAAATTCCTGAATTGAAAATGAGTCTAGCCTGAGCAACTTGGTACTTGGTACAGCTCACCTTATTTGGATACATATTGTTGGTATGTAGAACTTTGCTCCATAGCTTAATGGGATGGAATGAAGAAAAATAGTCACATATTAGGATATATTTGAGCATTTGTATTTAACTTTAAAAGTTTGATTGGCTGGGATTAATTCAGTACGTAAAAATAAATTTCATATCAAATTACCATGTTTGGTACAAAAAGAGGATAAGATAAATGATAAAAAAATAGGGGCTTCCATTCCTATTTTACTAAGAGAGAAGACAAAATAAATACTACCAGAAAGGTGGTATTTCTTTTGCCACACTATATTACCGAGTAGAGGTAATGTAAAATTATCATTTTTTGATAAAAATACCCCCACTTATATTGCATTAATTATATCAATATATATTATATTAGTATATTAGATTTATATATTAGTTGTAATATATTAATAAATATATTAATCAAAATACTAACTTAATAAATATATTTAATTATATATTATTTTATTATAATTAATATATCACATTATAAATAATATAAAATTTTAACAAAATATTAATAAATATTTATTAACTCATGTAAATATATTTCAATATTTAAAATGGCTAGCCTTCACATAAGTGGGCCATAACTAATCAACAAATGGATTAAATGAAAAAAAATATCATTACTTCAATTGTTTATTCAAAAGTTATTAAAAATTTGGCAATATTCTACGTAAGATTACCGCCAACCAAATACAATAATCTATTTTCATTACTATTTTTCAGAGTAATTTTTCCACCAACAAAAGGAGAATAAAATTTATTTTTCTGTACAATCATTTTCTTGGGTAAATAATTTTTAGAAATCGTTAAATTATCCCATAATTTGATATCGCTCAACCAAAGAACCCTAAGTGTATATTTTCAAATTTAGTCGATCATTATTATATGGTTAATTATTAAGTGCTTGTTATTCATGTAATTCTTAGAGCATGTAATTGAATGTTTCATTAATAAGCTTCTGGAAACATGGATAGTTTCAGCTTCATTAATTATCCAAGATATATTCTTCTATATGTGATGAGAACCTGAATGAATCTTATGGTATTTTTCATACCCGGTGATCCGTTTGTCGACATCTAAGCAGGCCTCCAAACTTGTCTGGTCTCAGCCCAGGCTGGCAGGACCCGTGGGTCCTGAAGATCCAGCAATGTCGATCATGTCGATTTCGATGCGGAGGGGTGTCCGATCTGGAGCTCCGATACGGTAGCCGAAAAAGACAGAGCCGCCGCCCAGCGGATCCGAGTGCGATCGTCGCTTCTCCGAGATTATTGATCGGGATATCCGCTGTGGGTTTCCTGTTCCGGATCGCCGTTTGGTAACGCGGCGGGGCCTCACGCCGCGGTGGGGATCACCTTCCATCCCAAACCCCCACCACACGGATGGAATCCCTCCCTTCCTCTCGTTGAGCCGCCGCTGTCGCTTGCGATCCACGCCTCTACTACCGTCTTCTTGCCCTCCGCCCCCCCCTCCTCTCCGCGGCCCGCGGCCACTACCATGAGTGGATGCCCTAGGCGGCGCCACCTCTCGGATCTCGCTGGCAGATCCAACCCTTCCTCGCTCTCGAATGGACGCTGCTTCTCGGCCCGCCGTTGTCATCGACAACGGAACCGGGTAAACTTCTTCTGGCAATTAGAGCTCTTCTTGTTCGTGTCATGTGGAGTTAATGACTTGGATTGACTCATTTCTTCTTCTTTTTTTTTTTTTTGATTTTAGTTTTTGCTCTTGTTTGGGTAATTTGTGCATCGGCTTGGTGTTAGTGTGATTTCGGTTTGGACTCAAAATGGTCGGGGATTTCAGGAATTGCTTGGTTGTGGAGTTGAGAGTAGTCAAGGAGCTGATTTGGTGGAATTGGGAGCTGGGAGTTTGTGGAAGATCTAGTGAAACTTCTTGCTGTTGATATTTCTGGGACATGCCTTAGGTTTCTGGTTTTGGTTCTCTGTGGGGTTGGACTAGATTGAGGAGAGTCTCTAATGTTATGTATCTAGGAAAACTAAGTTATTTTTTGGAGATTGGAGTGATTGACTTGGACAAATGGAGCAATGTCTTCATATGGGAAAATTGGATCTTTAGCAAGAGGGAGGCGATGTTTAGGTTAGATTTTACGGATTAACATTTTCTATAGAGTTTGCAGCATGTGTGATACATTGAACTTATGTAACTGCTGCTATTCTGACGGAATTACTTTCTTGACCTTGTTTGTTACAGTGGTGCAATTATTTAGGGTACGCTTGCTTGTAAAGAAGTATACAGTGTTAAAATGTGGTCAGGCTTTTTCTGGTTTGTGATCCTTTATATGTTATATGCCGTATATAGAATATCTGAATTTGGGTTGAGAAGATGCAATGGGTGTTTTGCAGTTCTTAGATGTGCCTTAATTGTTGTTAGAAGTCAAGTGAACATTGGCAGTGCTACTCGATGATCTATTGGTAACAATGCTAAATGGTAAAAAAAGGATGAGGAATTGGAAAGGTCCTATCTGCCTAGGAGATGCGCAAAGGCAAGTACTGCTAGAACAACTTTCTTGGGTAGAGTGAGCAACTGAAAAAAGATAAACTTGAAAAGACCTGAAGCAGATCGTCAAAAGTGCAGAATGACTGCAAAATGGGTTAAATTACGTGTAAAATCCTAAAAGGAACATAGCTGTTCCTGTCCCCACTTCTGTGATTTGTCCAATTGATCGTCTTTCAAACACAGTCCCTGGAAACTTTAACTACCCCTGTAAACTTATATTTGAAACATATCTTGTTATTTTTTAACTAAATTTTGTCTTCGTTTTGCACTACTGTTTTGACTATCAGAGTCTGATCTGTTGTTTCCCTCCTAGTTTTTAACTTTGTGGCTGCAGATTGATTTAATTTGTCTGACACTGAACCAAACCAACCTATAGCCTGATTTCAACCCAAATTTGCACTCACAAATCATGCCTTAATTGAAAAACTTCAGACAATTGATAGTCATGGTAGACAAGTTGGAGCCCACCTGGACTGAACCTCAGTTAATGTTATAAAAAGCCATAACTAACTAGTGATTTGCCGATAACAGTTTAATGGGTCCGTCAAATTTGATTTCTTGGGTGCAAAGGAGTCTTAATCTGTTATCAGTTGATTTTGGTTGCTGTTTAGGAGAGAATTTTTATTTTGAATAATCCTGTCTATAATTGATTTAGAAAACCAAAAAAATATATAGTGTTTTGCTGCTATGTGTTCATTATTTATCCATTCTCCATCACCTATCTTGGAGTATACTGTGAAAAAACTAGACTAGGAAAACAGGCAAATATTGTTGAAAATTCTGAACAAGGAACTGGAAGGAATCATGATAAATGCAAGATCTTATTTGACGGATGTACAGTTATCCAAATTAAACATCTTTGGCTGAATTTATGATGTCTGCATAAGTAATACTTGTGAATAGCTAGCTGAGGGATTTGAAGCGTCAAGTATCAGCAAAGAATTCGGCATGGAAAAGCATTGAAGTAAAAAGGGCCACTCACCTTCTTAATTGAGGGAGAGTTTGAAGTCCAAACGTGGTTCTTGGCTTATGGCTATACATGTCTTCCAAAGCCTTTGGAAGACATAGGAATGGTTGCTATTACTATGATTCTTCTCCAAGGGCCTCCTCTTTTTTTCCCCCACAATAAGCATGTGGTATCTTTTGGCATCTGAAAGGATTTTTTATGAAGAGAAATCCCCCTACCCGTGGGGCCATGGGCTAGCTCCATTCATTCTCTACATTTTATGTGCAGCTGTAAAGAAAGAAGCAACATGAATTTTTTGGATAAGCTATCTTGGCGCTTCTAAATTAGAAGGCATCTGATGAGCAAGAAATTCATTATTTAATGAATGTGTTCACTATGTTTGAGTGGTTCTAAGGTCACTGCTGCTCAGATAAAAAGTGAACGTTGATGGTAGAAAGTCATTTTGCTTTCATCGTAAAACCCTATTTTTCCTTCCTTAATGAGGGGTGTTCATCTTCTGTACCAAATACTGAACATGTGCCATTTGAATATGTCCCATGACTGCTTCCTAATTCTGAATCCAATAAGCATGACAAACAAAAGGGTTGAGATATGCCTGGAAAATATTGATTCGTGAAAGATGTTGGGGAGGATCCCACTAACCTTTTTTATTAACCACCCTAATGCATAAATGATTTGGAAGAAGACTCAACTATTTCATGCTTAACCACTCGAAGTGTATGACAGTTATGGATCTCTTTTATAAGTTCATTCATTTTCTTGTACTCACATTTCATACTCATAAGCAGCTCTTTTGTTTTGCTTATTCTTATCTGTTTTAACAATAAATCCTTCTGTTTATCTTGACTATTTCTCGTATTTCTTGTATTTAGGTACACCAAAATGGGCTTTGCTGGCAATGTTGAACCGTGCTTCATCATCCCTACAGTAGTTGCGGTCAATGAGTCTTTTTTGAATCAAGCAAGGAGTTCTAGTAAGGGAAATTGGCTAGCACAGCACAGTGCAGGTGTAATGGCTGATCTCGATTTTTTTATTGGAGAGGAGGCCTTATCACGGTCTCGCTCTAGCAGTACGTACAATCTTAGTTACCCTATACATCATGGTCAGGTACAATATACGCTATCAAACTGTCATAGTTTTTCCAATTATGCAGTACTTTTGAACAGTTTTGAGGCAACAGTGCAATCTTGCAGGTAGAGAATTGGGATACCATGGAAAGATTTTGGCAACAGTGCATTTTTAATTACTTGCGTTGTGATCCAGAAGACCATTACTTTCTATTGACTGAGAGCCCACTCACTGCTCCTGAAAATCGTGAATACACGGGAGAAATCATGTTCGAGACATTTAATGTCCCTGGGCTGTATATTGCAGTCCAGCCTGTCCTCGCCCTTGCTGCTGGATATACTACTTCCAAGGTGGGTTCTAACAGCCAGCTAAGACTTGTTTATTCCTCATTTAGCAACATATATTATCATATATTTGCAGCTAAGATGATTGCTCTAATAAGTCTTCATCAAATTCTATCACCAGTTCTAATTTCAACAAATTAATGGGATGTACATGTAATAATGTATATATATTGGATAAATTCTCATGTTATAATTGTAACTACATCAAAGCAAATGATCTGATTATTCTCATATTTCATTGATTGTAATGATTGTGATGATAACACCTCTTCATTTCATATATGCTGGCACATGTTGCTCATATTATTTATTTAAGTTCTGATTTGCTAAAGCTATCACATTTGCCAAATTTGTCAATATTTCTTATGTACATGCTAATCACCTTAGAACTTCAAATGAGTGTACATGGATGTCATTTCCTCTATATTGCATGCTTGCACATTTTGGTACTGCGAGCATGCATACTGGCATGCGAGCAGCATGATTAATATCATGGCTTGGAAGTGCAGAGGTGTGTTCATCAATTTTCCCAATTTAGGATTGGGAATAGTTGCTAATGCATTTTCACGTGTTTCTCGTTCCTTTCTGATACTAAAGTCTTGAAAATTCACGTCTTTAGATTCACCCTATAAGGGAAAGTGCCAATTGTTATATGGGATTGATGCCAACCTCACCTCATTTCAGCCAGGCTTCCCCTGTCCCAGTTCACAATAAAAGATTCAACCTAAGCATCTAAAATAAATGACGTTACTCGAAACATATTTTGATTGTTTTAGCACGATATCATGTTTCCACATCATTTATAATGTATGTGTCATGCATGCATCATCTTATACGTCATAATAGTTCCGTCTTTTTTTTACTTAAATTCTTCTTAGAGTATACCCTCTCAAAATTTGTGCTTGATTGATTATCCCATAATCTAAAGTAACTAGTTCTTAACTCTGTACATTATAAATAGACAACTATTATAAAATTATTATGAATTTACTCTCTTCTCCTACATTGATATCATTCTTTATTCTGTCTTTCTTTGCTAACTCTTTCTTTACTATTGATGATATAAAAGCAGAATTGACTATCTTATTGCTGAGATACCTTTTGCTTCTTTCTGTGCATTTATCTCTTTTTTTTTTTCTTGTAATTGGAATCCCTGATCGAGTCCAGGACAGTTCTTAGCCTGGTATTTAAAATAAATTTTCTTTTCTTCTGGGTGTAGGACTATTAAATTCCATATTGTCCCTATTTTTCCCCTAGTGCATCTGATGCACACATATCAAGTGCTTTTTTTTTCATCAAGTATTAAACTTGTTTTGTTAAGCATAAGGATTGATTCAAGAACTAGTTCCGCATAGGCTGCTTATTCAATGAGACCATCTTGTATTTTTATGGATGCTGACTATAGATTAGAAAATCAGCTGGTATTCTTCCTTCTGAAATTGGGAGCTTATGACCTATGATTTAGTTAAGCATAAATTCAAGGAGGTAAGAGGGGGTGGGACATCTAATCAAATCTTAACCCTCTCATAACCTCAAAGAGGAGAGATGGGTAAAGTGACATTACTTATTACAATGGAAGAAAACTATGACTCATAAAACCTGTAGCTCCAAAAACAAAAACAAGTGAACAGAAGCCTTATGACCCCAAGTAACATAGTGTTTGCTTTGATGTAACTTTTCATAACCAAAGTTATGAGATGTGGTACAAGGAGTAGTTAGGGATCACTTAGAAAGAGAGTTTGCTTTCCCAAAAAAAAAACTGTTTTCTCAAGATCTGAGTTAAAAAGTTATCCATAGAAAGCAAAGGCAAGGATGGTTCTTTGAACAAGCAGTTTTTACATACAGTTCTCAATCTGCAATTTGATTCAATCATTCACTGTTTGTATTGTCTTTTTTTTCCCCTCTTGCCAACAGGTAGGCGAATTCATTCCTTCATATCCTAGTAATTAATAAATTTTCGTTCCCATCATTTATTTTGTACTACTAGGATTAAGCTATCAATGGTCATGGATGTGATTGTAGCTTGACTCTGTGTGCATATAATATATTTCATTACTGTATTTATCTGGCAAGTGGGGACCAATGCCCATCAAATGAATATTATGACTTGGGCAGATCAAACAAAATGAGAACACTAGACAGTGGATATCTGCTGGCAAATTATTCATGTCTCTGATCTTGGTTATTCTGCCATAATAGCTACTAACTTCCCATCAAGGGTTTTGAATTAGTGTACCTCTTCATACCAGTAAGAAAAAAAATTATAGCCAAGCAGGAGCCTGTTTTGTTGGGATTTTTGCTGAAAATGATATCTTTACTCAAGCCAACAAAATTTATTTGAAAATGGGTTTTCTCCCCAATGTCACTGAATTCTTCGAAGGCAGTCATCCGGTAGTATACAGTCAAATTAACATTATCGCATATTTGTGTTTTCACTGAAAGCACCAGTATACAGTACAGGAAGGCTGGCATGTTTGCAGGATAGGTCCACCTGCATTTAGGGTGTCTTAGTCAGCAGTAGTCATACAGCGTTGTTTGAAGCACAAATTAGCAAGAGTGTGAAGGGATACTTGTTCAACCAAACTATCCCCTTTTATCAGCTGATGGTCCAGCAACGTATATATTCTCTCATTACACGGTACAGGAAGTAATAGTCTCCAATAAAAAAATAATTATTTCTTTGTATTTGACAAACTCGAGATTACACACACAAACTCCAAAACACCATTTTTACATTTTTTTTTCACATTCATATTATTAGTACATATTTTCATTAAGGTTGACCGGTATGTTTTTTTCAGTGTGAAATGACAGGGGTTGTAGTCGATGTGGGAGATGGAGCTACACATGTTGTGCCGGTTGCAGACGGTTATGTGATTGGGAGTAGCATCAAATCTATTCCTATTGCGGGCAGGGATGTTACTCACTTTATTCAGCAACTTTTGAGGGTACAAGACTCATTAGCTTTAACCACTTCTATGTTTCAGAGGTCACCAGAACTACAATTTGCCTAATAACAATGGCTCCTTTGTGGCTCATTCACATGCAAGCAATAAATCTTGTTATGAAATATATGTCAATTTAACTGATTTTCTTGTATGTAGACGGCACAAGGGATCAGGCTTATATGTTGGCTTGCTAGATAAAGTACAAATCTATGGATTATGAAACCTCATTGAAGTGAAATATTCAACTTAACGTGCTCATTTTGAGTACAGTTGTGCAACTTTTCCTTGAACTCCTAATCAAGGTATGAAAGTTGTGGCCAAAAACTGATCTGTTTCATTTCAAATGGGTTGGTTTCATTTGGTACTGAGCCAAAAATGATTATAAAAGACTTGGTTTTGGTCTAGTTTCAAAACCTAGACTGGCCACAATTTTTTTTTCTTTCTTTTTTTTTTGTGGGGGGGGGGGCGCGGCGGGGGGTGTGTTGGGGGCTATATTTAACATCATCTTGGAATCATGAATTTATTTCTTAAGCATATAGGTTATATGATGTCAAGCTGTATAGTATCACCTTTGGGTGGTTAGTCTTTCTTTTCTTCAGACCTGAGATAGGGCTGAGATCTTCGTAAAGTCCTCTATTACAATACTTCATAAAGACTACATGAGTGCCCAACGGAAAGAAAGAGATGAATGATAATATCTTCTTACAGCATTTAGGATAAATACAATATTATTTTAATTAAATAGCCATTTAACCAAAAAAATATGACAATGAAATGTCCAAATTCAAAATATTGGTGAAATTTGCAAAAAAATGATGAAAAAAGCTTGAACACGCTAGGCATTAAAAAGCTCCACTATTTGATAAATTTAATGAATTTCTGAACAACTGAGTTTAAGTATATCAATAAATACACATATACATACATTCATACATTTATAAATACATACATACATATACATATATACTCGCATACATACATATCCATATATATATGTAGATGTGTTCATCGTACAAAAAATACCAGTATAACTTATGAATTTTGTTTATATGAGACTTCAGCCCAAAACTTTTACTCAAAAAACTTAGAGCTAAAATTGTTGAAATTACACAAATAGAGAACCTATGCAACACAAAATTTTCTAAAATGTTGTGCAGTAACTTTTCTTTTCTTCTTTTATTTTTCTATATTTTTGTTTTTGAAACTCTTTGAGTTTTCTTCACAAATCTTCAAAGTGTGGAGCAAAATTGCTGAACCAAAACTCTGAAAGACTGACCAAAATTGTAACCGAAAGGGAAGTTACAAACCCTGATCTTAATGGTACTGACTTCAAGAATATAATGGAGTCCTGTTGGTGTTTTCCTGGGGATTGGAGCTTGTTTGTTTTTTAAAAATTTCCTAAGGCTCTGAACGATATGGATGACCAAATCACAAAGATGGCTTCGTGTAATTTGTAAATTAAATACAGGAAACTTGAAGGTGGTGGGCTGTCATATATTCTATGATTTAATACAGCAGTGTATTCTCAAGCAAGGTCCGCCGTACCGGTACCGGTCAGCGTACCGGTGGCTGGCCGGACCGGTACGGTACCCGTCCGGTCTGGTACGTACCGGCCGGTACTGAACCGGCCGGTACGCGGTGGTTTCAAAAACCACAGCGCGAGGCGCTGTGGTTCTAAAAAAAAAAAATCGTGCCGGTGCGAACCGGCCGGTTCGCACCGATACGAGGCCGGTACCGACCGGTACGGGCTCCGAACCGGCCGGTACGGGGAACCGGCCGGTACGTGCCCGTACAGGCCGGTACGGGCCCGTATAGGCCGGTACGGGCTCCGAACCGGCCGGTACGGGGAACCGGCCGGTACGTGCCCGTACCGGCCGGTACGGCTAAAAAATCGGAAAATACCGATTTTTTAGTAGTTCCGGTACCGGTCTAGGACCGGACCGGTACGTACCGGCCGGTACGGGCCGGTACGACATTCCATGTTCTCAAGTCTAAAAGCTGTTTTGCCTAAAAGTCATGGAGATCCGCAGTTTTCGGGAGAACAGAAGATGAACAGAATTTTTTTATTTTCAAATTAAAAATTGCCACCAAATAAAGGTCCTCCAGAAGACACCATGATCAATTATTTGATCCATATCCTTTTTAATTAATAATAAAACCACAATCTATTGGCTAATTTTATTGTATACAGGAAAGGGGAGAGCATATACCACCAGAAGACTCTTTTGAAGTATCTCGGAAGGTGAAAGAGATGTATTGTTACACTTCTTCTGACATTGTTAAGGTACTTGCTATTTTCATGAGGTTTTATTTGATAGCATTATACTTTTTGATTAAATTAATACTTTTTGTTCTTTATATCTTTGAAGAACATAAATTATATTATTTTTTGAGAGAATAACATTGTGGTTGCTGTAAAGGTTGTTGTAACAATTACTAAAGCAAATGTTGGTTTATTGTTAGAGATCTCAGTCTGACCTCTAACATTAACAATTAACTCAACAAAGGGTCACTAAAGTATTTGATTTTTTTATTGATCTAAATATCTCGAAGTAGTCTAATATTAGCTTTTGAAATTGCTACCTCATAGGTTTTAGACAGACAATAGACCAAGGATTGCTGATGCATCTTGCCATTACTGTACCATTCTGACAAGAAAACAGTACTCAAGATGCTTTAGGGACACTCATTCACTCATGAATGAGATGTGTCGGTTGGCACTAGCGGGGACAGATTGGGATGGTTGCATCTTGACACTTGTGATGGTGGTGTGCCTAGAACACAAATCTCTCTCTCTCTCTCTCTCTCTCTCTCCACAGCCTTGTTGTTAATGGCTGCTCCAGTACCCACTCCATAGTCCGTATTGTACCCATCTAGGAGCAAACTGAGATTAGACCGTAGGTATAATTATTGAATCTTGTCCCAACTATTTGAGGTTAGCTTTAAGGTGTTTTTTTTTTCACACTAGTAGTTCTTCTTAAGGCTTACCTATGGTGGTGTTTTAAGCTTTCCTGTATTCTTTCCTTTAACTTTCATTCATGTTATCTTAGGTCTTTCCTTGTTCTTTCTAAACTATTGAACATAGATTGTAGTAATTCCAATTACCGGAACCTCCTCATGTTTTCCATTGTATATGGCCATAAAATCTTGATTGGCTCCATCACTTTGTTCTTAATTATTTAACTCCCGTAGCACCTCAATCATACATTTTCCTTTCTCTGTTCTTTCTAGTTCTCGCACTACCATTGTAACATTCTTAATTCCGTTACACCAATCTTTTTTTCCCTTTTTATTGTCAACATGTTGAGCCATGCAACATCTACGTCATTCCCTTATTGCTGCAAATTTTCATCAAAATATTAAGAAAAGTAGATAAATTATTAATTTTCAGTTATTGATTTTTTGACAAAGATCTTATTTAGGACAATACTATATCAGCTTCATACCATTTGATGCGGGATTTGCACCCCGTCACCAGCATAGCCCCACACCGAGCCGAGCAGCGAAAGAGAGAGTGTCCCCCAGAAGGTATTGTCCGCTCTGGGCTGCTCCGGCCCGCAGCGTCCAGCGCACGCGGGGGGAGACTTACCACCCGCACGGTTTTGCCTCACAAAAGACGCCTCCTGAGGAAAGGGTGATTGAGCCTCCCATTATATGGCATAGATCTTTCCGCTACACGGTCGATGTGGGACTAAATTCGAGCACCCCCCCACAACACAGCCCCCCAGCGGGAAGGTCCTGTGCAGTGTTAGGGGCCCCTACCTGGCGCGCCATCTGATGCGAAATTTGCACCCCGTCACCAGCATAGCCCTACACCGAGCCGAGCAGCGAAAGAGAGAGTATCCCCCAGAAGGTATTGTCCGCTCTGGGCTGCTCCGGCCCACAGCAACCAGCGCACGCGGGGGAAGACTTACCACCCGCACGGTTTTGCCCCACAAAAAGCGCCTCCTGAGGAAAGGGTGATTGAGCCCCCCATTATATGGCACAGACCTTTCCGCTACACGGTCGATGTGGGACTAAATTCGAGCACCCCCCCACAACACCATTCATTTATAGATTTAAAGTATGAAGTTTATAACATTTTCTACTGCAATGCTTTCCAAGTTTGATGGTAAGCTGATAGCAGTCCTGCAACTTTGTTTTGGCTATTAGACCTTCCATAGAGTCCTCTGCAGCTGCAAAACTTTAATGGCAAGCATAAATTGTCATTGGTACATTGGATTTTAAAGTTCATAAGCATAATATTGTCATGGTGTCTGAAGCACATGAGACTTATAAATTCTTTCTTTGTATAATTTTTTCTTGGCCTCTGCCAATAGGTTTTTTTTGTTCCTTCTCTTAGTGGAGTTTCAGATGGATTATTTATGCAAAAATGGTTAAAGACCATCTTATATGGTGTTAAAATATGTGCAGCTTGGTGTAAAGTACAATTTCAACATGGAAGTCATTTTAGTATTTGCTTCTTGAAAATAACTTACTTATAATACAATAGAAGTACTTGTATTTATGTTGATTAGAATGTCTATGCACATTTTCAAACTTCTGTACGTCTCTGATTATAAATAGTCATAAGTAGTAAATTGATCAAGTCTTTATCTTCTTCTGACCTGATCCTTCTCTAACTTGCTCAAGTGGAAAGGTCAAGTCTTGTTGGTCATGGATTGGTCTGTAGATTGTCTGGTTCCACAACTTTTAGATAAGGGTGCACAATCACAAAATATTTTGCTCTGCTATTACTAATTTTATTATATTAAAAACACATTAATGATTTTTATCAAATTAATGAAGAAAATTTACTCTTGAAACATGCTTTAGCTAATGATATCTGCAGCAGCATGATCTCTATATATAGATGACTAATTATTATGGTTTTCCAGTTTTCTTAGTTCGTATTTTTTTTCCATTATCTTTTACCTGATGCCTTAAGTTGTCATCTAATAGTATGTCATAGAATTGCTTGTTTTACTAGCCTCTTGCTGGGCTTATATTATTGAACTTTTGTTTTCCTTTTTGAACTTTCAATTGGATAAATATTACACAGGCACACTGATAATTTAAAGTAAATTTTGCTTCATCTGATGAGACAGCTTTTTATCAGTACATGCATATTCAGAATGAACATCTGCTTCTAACGAGCTAGAGCATGATCTAAGATTAATTGATATAAAAACTCCAAAAATATTCAAGTATTTTATTAAGTGATTATTTATATCTAATTGTCTCAGGAATTCAATAAGCAAGATAAGGAGCCTGCCAAGTACATCAAGCATTGGACTGGTGTTAAGCCAAAGACTGGAGCACCATATTCCTGCGATATAGGATATGAGCGCTTTCTTGGTCCTGAGGTAGGGTTTTTCATTTTATTATCTCATATCCAACCCATGCTAGCAATTTATGTTTATGAAATTCTTTCTGTTAATTGAAGAGTTTTCAGTTATTTTTTTAGTTGTCCAATTGACAGAATTTTATTGTCTTTTGAAAGAGAATTAGCGCTTTTGGTCCTTGCTTGAGCTTTTTTTCTTCTTGGAATTTAATTTTAAGCATGCTTTCTTCATTGTATTTTGTGGTGGGTATATAGTTAATCAAAAAGTCATTTGAGTGAGAAGTAAAATATGAAAGCCAAATAAACTCTGCAATGTTAAAATGGGAACTTAAATGTCCACTAGTTGAATATACATACAGATAAGGGCATCAATATGCATATGTTATGGTGACTTTTAGTGTCAATCTTTTTCATTTCTGAGTTTACTGTTTTGATCACATAAGATCTGAATCAGAAAGTCACCAGCTGTCGCTATTGCTATCACCATCATTATCACCAGTTCACCACTAGTGTTGCCATCACCACCACTAGTCTGCTGCCACCAGGCCAAAGTTGTTAAAGGCTCAAGGTACCCTATGGTGCCAAGCTTTCTTGGAACCTGAGCACAAGGCTCAAAGCAAGGCGCATGCCTTAGGGGAGTAAGTTGCAATATTCGTACACATGCACATATGTATATACATCTATTATATGTATGTATATAGGTATATTATTTCTATTTGTATATAGATATATCATATCTGTATGTAGATACATACATACAAAGATGTATACATGTATGCATATGTATGTATATGCATACCATTGTACATACATATATATGTCTGTATGCGCAGATACATGTACATATAACTCTAAGGAATCCATTAACACAAATAAATAGAACGCATACAAAAGTCAAAAACAATTATAAACACCTAAATAATTTCAACCAAACCGACAAACACATATCACATCAAGTACGAACACAGACACACCTATCTTAAAAAACAGTCATCATACGACTCAGCATGCACAACAAACATGCTTACAGTCAACCATAGTCAAATGCACGCACACAATAGGACTCAATAATAAGCAAACATACTGGAATTATTCTACTACAAATATAGAAACCTAGCTAAAATTCAATACTACCCCCAATAGAAAATTTATAGAAAAATCCAGCGAAAACCCTTGAGTCCAGTTCTCTCACCCGCTCGCTTATGGGATGGAAATAAAATAAAATATTTGCTTGTCAAACTCTTTGCTTGCAAATCCATTGGTTCGTGCGAAGCTTGACGTGGTCTAGCTGGTCATGGCACCTGATGGTTGCACCTTGTGTTGCATCATGAAGCTAGTTAGAACCAAATTAAAATAGCATTGTTTGATGGATTGTGATGGTTGGGATATACATGTAAAAGGAAAAACTTTTTGAGGATATACAAGTAGATAGTGATTTTGGGAGGGTATCCATGTAATTTTGTGTATTTCAAATGGTATACAGTTCATGCCATGGTTTGCCGTACTGGTCCGTACCAACCGGTACGGGCCGGTATCGGATCAGCATGGAATCCGGTACCGGTAGTTTACTGTTGAAGAACCGGTACGGGATCGGTACGGGATCGGTTTCGTATTGGTCCAGGCCGCCACTGGTACGCCAACCGGTACCGGTACGGCGGACCTTGGTTCATGCAATCAGAACCTACAAAAGCATTATCAAAAGATTTAATTGTTTTCATCTGTTTTCTTTTAATTTTGTTGATTTATATGGGTATCAAAAGTTTCTTCGAATTTTGAGTTTGCAAAAAATTAAAATGTTGCAGCCTAAAACCAAAATAGTTTGATTCTAAACCAATGCACTCTGTCCAATATGCTAGACATGTTCACCGGCAATGAAGTTTTAAACTTTTACCAGAACCCATATCTGCAGGGTTGATGACAACCTCTAATTGTTCTTTACATAAATGTATAAAAGAAGAGATTATGTTATTTTAACATTGTCCACCAAGAGCAGAACCTTCATGGCAGGTCACAATCTTGATTAAGAATACCCCCAATACACTGTACTCATTGTCAAAAAAATTTCACAAGTATTTTTCTCTGAAAAATGTATAAAAATAACAATTAGTCATGTTGTTCACCTGCTCTCTTGATTGTGAAAGAGCAACAGTCATTGGCATAGACTTATAAGCAAACCATAAACCTGAACAATCATTTATATTCTCTACTGCTTGATCTGAGTTGCTGAATATTACTAGGTTTTACATTTAACAAGTACTTCACAATTGATGATGCTTGCTAATCATTTCCATCCCCAAAATATTTAATGTTCTGTTTATATGCAGATTTTCTTCCATCCTGAGATATGCAGCAGTGATTTTACCACTCCTTTACCTGCTGTGATTGACAAGTGCATTCAGTCATCCCCAATTGACGCAAGGAGGGCTCTGTATAAGGTGTATGAGATAAAAATATTTTTCATACCATGATTTTATTTCTAAGTATTCTTGTAGTTTGTGTAACTTTGACTTTATAAGGTCCCAGAATATAGTGCTATCTGGAGGATCAACCATGTTCAAGGACTTCCATAGAAGATTGCAGCGGGATCTAAAAAAGATAGTGGATACGCGAATCGTTACATCTGCTGCCCGATTTGGTGGAGATGTTAAAGTAGGCAAATCTCTCTCTCTCTCTCTCTCTCTCTCTCTCTCTCTCTCTCTGTGTCTCTGTGTGTGTCTGTGTGTCTGACTGTCTGTCTGTCTGTCTGTCTCTGTGCTTTGTGCTGGACTGATTGTTTCAATCTTTTTGGTTACAGTCTCAGCCCATTGAAGTTAATGTAGTCAGCCATCCTATCCAGAGATTTGCTGTTTGGTTTGGAGGTTCAGTGCTTGCATCTACACCTGAATTTTATGAGGTATTGCTCTCTCCATATTCTGTGTTTTATATATTGATTTTGTGTCCATGAGGAGAAAATAAAGGCTTGTTATGTCATTTTATTACTAGTAGAACCTAGTGAAAAAAATAGACTACGAGCTTTATATTGCTACTAGCCTAACATGATGCAAAACATGAGCATAAACAATAATTTTAATAGTCCTAAAGTATTCTCTAACGAAATAAAATTTAACACTCAGTAGTTTGAACTAGTGTTTGAAAACCATCAAACCGGACTGACCCATTTCCATAGTTGAGTCAGGGGTCAATGGTTCCACCATGGTTCAACTGCAATCTAATTGCTTGCCTTATCCTACGCTTTCCTAGTTCCTGATCAAAGTCACAGTTAGGTGATTTTGCCTTGTGGGAATGAACATACCTTGAAGTTGGATGTATCTGAGAAATTCTAGTGAATTCCATTGTTTTATTTGAAAAAAAAAATAGTAAGAGAACTTCATAGAATTTCGTACCTTTTTTTAGTTTTTTAATTGCTCCCCTACATGTGCCATCATTGTACCATAACAAATGCTACTACCTCCATTTGACAATACAGGAATGACTGAATGAGAGCTCCATTCCTAATCAAGTTAAAACAAGTTGCTTTGATCCTTCCTTTCCTTTTCCTCTTTGCTCTGCCATCCATCTCTTTGCATCTATATACTATCACTGAAAGAAGATGGTTGTCTGATTATAGTTTGCGATTCCATAATATTTTTGAACTTCATAGTGCCTTTTAATTGCCATGTTCGTTCTCCTCTTCCCCATTCCCTGTTGGCTTGCCTTTTAAGTGCAGCATCATCCCTAGAAACTATTCCAGAACCTCTCTATCACAAATATTTCCAAGGAAATGTAGGAGATTCACATGGAAGCCGTCAATTGTCAACCAAACAAGAAGTTCTACTCACTTAGGAGAGCCCAATTTTGCGATAAAGAATCCACATGAAAATTGAAGAAGACCATTAAATCACTGACCTCGAGTTTGAGGGCACTAAGGAGCCCATTCATCCCATAAGAGTGGAGGAGCTGATTGGTAGGCTATGTCTTGATTGCAATTGCTGCAGTATCTTACAGGGGATAGGGGGGCATTGATACTCTCAGGGTACTCGAGATGGTAACCAGTATGAGATAATGAATTGAGTATGCTAATCTTTATTGGGTGACGTGCTTTGTCAAAATGATACAGGCATGATTTAGGACATGCCCCTTGTATCTAGCAAACACCAACATTGACTGACATGTACCAGCACATAATTATATTGTTACGAGCCTTGGTGCATGGCTAGACATGTGACATGGCACAGTATTGTTTAGTACAAATTGTACGAGGCTATAATCTGCCCAATGGGATGATTTGACTTGAGAAAGGCCATAATGGCAAGGATGGGACAGGTAATAGGAGAGGGTAAAAAAGGAAGTAAGAGAAAAGGCGACCATTAACTTTTGTAAACTTAAGTAGGGGTAAAGATTTCTCATGTTTAGGTTACTGATTGGTGCTAGTGACACTTGATCTTATGGTGATACTAAAGGGGAGAAAAGTTCCTCCCATGTTTATGTTGGCCAGAATTGTAGGTTAAAGGAAACAAATGGAGCTCATGTTATAAAAGTTCTTAGAGTTCACACATGCTAGATAAAGGGTACTAGTGATGAAGTTTGTAGAACTTTGATGAAACAACAATTCCTTGAAAATGCTTTCCCAGGTGGATAGTTGATTTCTCTAATATAGTGAAAGCCATGTATGATAATTATCAATAGGAAACCCTTAAATGACCGTGAATTTCTCTCAAATAATCATCTCCTCATTCATCTCCTATAAACAACAGAAAAAGGAGAATTTTATCATGTTTTAATTTTCAGTATATAGAGATGAGATAATAATTAATAGAAAATCTCTATCTGAAAGTGTATACCAGGTTTTCTTTTGTGTTCTATTTCGTACATCTCAGTCATCATTTATGTGCCAATCAAGTGCTTTTATCTATTCTTTCCTATTGCATGAAAAGAAAACTAAAACACTAATAGGAATGTCAATGGACCACAGTAACCCAAGATGTTTATTAGGCTAGCGTATCTTTGGCCAAGTTTGGGTAGTCAACTAGAGAATAATTTCTGGGCCATGTCCATATTTTAGGCCTAATTTCTAAATGAGTTGTGGATGGATCAGACCGATCATATGATAACATCATCATGATCACTCAAGTCTTTTCACATCCAAATGGATCAGCTGTAGAACACACTTTCAAATCATGGATGTTCTATTGGATCAATTGGACGAATTTTAATGACTAGTTGTCAACCTCCTAAGAATTGATGCCTTGGGCAAGAAAAGGCCCTGCTATGAAACTTAGAAGGATAACTGTGGATAGGGAGACACCTTAGTTTGTGCAACAGAGAAGCAACTTCTAGATTTCTTTAGACATGAACAAAAGACAAATGTAATAAAGTATCTAGCAGTGCATAGGCACATGCACATGAATGCGCGCACGCACACATACAATGCATTCTTACATTCATATTTTTATTGGTTTTGATAGGTTATATAATTCAATATGCATTTAGATTTATACTGTTGATTATGTCATGTTGCAGCAATTCGGTTAGCTAAGACCAAACACTATATGCTAGATAGGGCGAGTCAGGCTTGAGACTAGAGCTGGCAATGGTATGGGTTTGGCTCAGCCCACCCGTTGCCCAAGTATGACCTGATTTAATTTTGGGTTGTGGGACAGAATTGAGCTGAAAAATTCTGGAAGGCCTTGCTTTAGCCCCATCAGAGGCCCAACAAGCGAGAATGAATACCATCTCATCCCATCTCCTCCTCCCCTAACCCTAATCCTTCTAACTACAATACTAGATCAGATGTGGAAAATTTTGAGATATAAGGTTTGCATTTGGGATTGAGAGACAAGAGATTTAGCTCAAGGAGGTGCCTATCATCGAAGGTGTCTAAAATATAGAGAGATCAGAGTTCCTTCCAATGCCTATTGAATTTCCAAATCGATAAGCATCATGATCCTAGACTCTCCACCCCAACCCCAACAAAGACACATGTACTTGAAAGCTACTAGTGATGATCGGACATGCATGCGCACACGCACACACACTTGAAAGCTATGAGTGAACGTGAAGAAGTTGCTGTAGGCCTTGCATAAGCCAACAAAGATGGTCAAGGTCAAGGTTATCATGCTTACCACAATGGGTGAGGGATGAGGGCAAGATTGTGATGGTAAGCATAATGCCTGCATGAAGGATGATGAGTCAAGAAATGCTGTTGGTAGCTTAGACAACTCATTGGAGCTGTCCTTGTCATGGGGTTAGAGCAGTGCGATGACCACGGCCGGTAGGAATGGGTATGGTAGCAAAAAATGAGGCGGTTAGGACCAGGGTCTATCGTATCGAAATGAACCATCCTATATCGTATTGGTTCAATACCGAGGTTCGGTTCGGTATATTAGCCGAACCGGTCTGTACCAGTCCAAACCGAGCAGAACCTCCTATACCTCCTAGTTTCGAGCGGTATTATGGTTGGGAGTCAGAAAGAAGTGTCGAAAACCTTTCTCGGTTTAGGGTGCCTACTGTACTATACTGACTGTACTGTATCGAACCAGTGATGTATAGATACAGTTCTCAGTACCAGTTTTGTGGACCTTGGCTAAGAATAATCTTAGCCATCCATTCAATTGATGGTCAAGATTCAATAGATAACATATACTTAATTGAGTTTATTATATATATAACATAGTAAAGTTTATGTTATGTTTGGGCTATAAGTCAGGCCATGACTTGCCAGACCCAGCCTAAAATTGATCTTGGTCCTAATTTTAGGCCTAGCCCAACCCAGATTCCATAGAATTAGACCCAGAGCCTGGTTAGAGATGGACCTTGCGTGTCCAATTTCCGCCCCTACTCAACGAGTTGGGTATGCTCCCCTATTGTGTACACAAAAATTTAGGCTTTGATAAGCCACTTATGCCAACCAGCCATCACAATTCTTGTTGACAACTTTCAGCTTTGAGGTTGTAGGGTTAAATCTGCTTGTTCATCAAGATAGGATAAAACTACCAGCATCAGCCATCCCAAGGAAGATATTCAGAGTCAAGCATGCTGGCAAGGTTGCTTATAATGATTTTTCTATGTGAATTTGATGCAAGCTAGTTGGACAGAAACCTAAAGAACATCATGTGACATGTTTTGGCTTGTGTTTACTCTTGTAGTTACTAATAACATTCTAATTTTAGTTGCAACACTTGCAAAGACTGATCTTACAGCAGTACTGGTAATTATAAACCTATATTTACTAGAGGCTGCAACCCAATGCTTTATCATCATTATTTCATAGTCTTTGATTTGTGGGCTGGCTCTAAGATTTAATATATTATGAATTTTGAGATTTCACATTGCCTTTTCCTGCCATCGTAGGACAGCATGCTTCACCATAACCTCCATCCATACTGCACATTCTTTTTTCCCCATCCTCCAGCTTGCCTAGTTTTGTTGTTCCTAATATTGCTCGATAATCAGGATGATTGTATTCATGCAGGCTTGCCATACAAAAGCAGAATATGAGGAATATGGCGCAAGCATATGCCGAACAAATCCTGTCTTCAAAGGAATGTATTGAAATGGAAAAAAAATAATGGGCCAGTAATGTAAGGTTTATCTCTTCTGTGTTAAGCTGCAGCAAACTACATTACTCTCCTTGGAAACCCCTCCTGCATTCCCATCTGTACAGCTGAGAAGACCATGAAGAGGGGACCATCATACAGTTGTACAAGATATGTATGAGTAGAAGCCCTCAGATTTAGTTCTGTCAATTGATTCTGTATTTTAATTTCATGGAAATATTTATATATTTGATAAAGCAAAGAAAAAGGGAGGTTCCCGCTTGTACTCCACGCATGATACTTAATCTGAGTTACTCACTGTATGGGTTTTGGTTGTATCTTTCGTGCGATTTATCAGATCTATCATTTATTCGCAAGGGCGTCCATTGGATCGTGCCCTACACAGCCTCAAAGCACTCCAAACTTTCTCATTCATCAGCCTATATGAACCTTATAGTGATGCTTGCGCAATCCATCGGCGGATTCGTGCGAAGAAAGATGAATCATTCTTTCGTGCGAAAGATACAGCCCCTATCCCTCACTATATAGTACATATACTGAGCGAGCACCTGAGCTGGATGACTCATATGGTGTAGGGCATGGTTAATACAACACCATTTTTGCAGTACAATCACTTGTAAGTATATCTAAGCCACAAGATGAACTTTGTGGACTCTGGATTCCACATTCTTGGAAGAAACATCAAACTTTGCACCAGCGCAACTGTTCTCTTATGGATTGAATAATCTTTTGGATTAATATTACAAAATTTTCTGGGCAGTCTCCTAAATACATGTCTATTTTCTGAATGCACTCGCATATGTCTGTGCGCATATAACATATGTATGTATGTATGTATGTATGTATATTTGCACACGATATACATATATACATAAGCATATATATTGTATTTATGAATGTGTGTGTGTGTAGGCATATATAAATATATACACATATATTCAGCATTCTGAGTGGCTAAAAGTTGGAAATTAAACAGATCTCACAATCAGCTTGCATTTAATTGGCCGAAGCCTTCCTACATTTAGAACAATTTCAAAACCAAATGCTCTTCTTTTCATCATCCTTATCAGACCATGAGACTATAAAAACCGTAACACTGGTTGCACCAAGATGGTGGTTGATCCCGTCGTCTGCACTCCAAGCACTAGCAACATTTTGATCCATGGAGATCTATAACTTCCGACTTGGCATGCTTATGGAGAACATGACCAAATTGCGAACTATTTGGCCAATCATTACAGCTTGCAGATTTGCAAGAAGTATGCATCTTTCTATGCGTATATGAATTACAAACCTTTGACCCAAATTATGGGACTAATTAAGGATACTTACTGTTTATCCGACACATACTTCATGAAAATAAATTTTGATTTATTATCCCATAAATTAATTTTCAGCATTACAATAGCATCAATGTGATGAAGTAATTTTTATGGCACAAAAAAGTTCACATGAAACTAAACATCAGTATTTCTCTAAGCCTGTAAAGTATAAAAGGAAAACAGGCATAAAATCAAATGAACAGTGATTACTACAACATAAAATAACAAAATTGGAGGGTCTCTTTTGCATGAGAAGGCGGGGATTCATTGTGCTTCACTGGGAAAAATACCAGCACGCTATGTCAAGATTTTATGGAGCTCTGTCGAATGGGAAGGTATCATTGTAACAGGTATCCCAAACAGCCTCAATCGCATCTCTTGCAGCTGCATCTGAGCAGTATGGATTATTTTGGACAGACTTCAGAGCTCGCCTTCTCACACATTCCTTCAAATGCCCAGAACAAAAGAAAACAAAAGTAGAATACAATTAGAAGAACTATCATAGAAGCGATGTTGAATATAGGAAAGCAAGAGGTAGAATTTGGATGATCACAAATGCTTCATTGACATTTTGTATTAGAACCTGGTGGTTTATGGAAAAATACAAATAAAGACTGCAGACATGGAGATGATAAACAAAGATGGTCTGCCCCACAAGTTTGACAAAGCAGTTTGCAGCTCACAACACCAGGAGCTTGTTTGGGTGCCCCCTTAAGGATAAACCACATGCGGATTAAAAGTGAGGAGTCAGGTAGGGGTAGGAAGAGTGGAAAACATCACTGTAGAGGATCTTCGGAGTGCATATGTGAGACCCGGCCCAAAATAAGCCGTTTTGGGCTCAAGTTGACAAGCCCAACTAACTTCAGCGAGAAGAAGAGACTAAAATAGAGGATCGTGATCACGATCCTCTGCTTCCTCTTCAGTTGAGCGGATAAGTCACAGCAACCGTGGTTGTTGTGGACTCTATAAGGCCGTTCGAATGGCCGCCGACCGTTGGGTCGCGCTCAACCGCCGTCGGGATCGCAGACATGTGCAACGACTAAGCTTATCGCCGCTCCCAAAAGCTCTATAAATTTTCTCTTTCCCCTCCACCCGAACAATCACCGAGCATCTCTTCCTTCTTCCTCGCTGCCGGAGGTCATCATGTCATCGAATCCGAGCTCTGCCACCCCAAAACCCTCTCCATTTCTCTCTAGATCCCCACGGCTTTGTTTTTTTCTCCCTGTTTCGAGCACCGCCGCCACAAGACCACCAGACCAAGTTGTCCTCGGCCGAGATCCTCCATCTCTGCCACTAACCAGTAAGCCTTATTTTCCTCTTTCTACTCTATTCTTCCTTTTGTTGAGAATGCCCTCGGCTTCTTCCTCCTCATCGGCCACCGCAGTCGCCGCTGGCCACACTATTGTCATCAGCTAGCTGTCAGCCCCCTGCCACCAAGGCTCGGCCACCATTGGACCTTCTTTCGTCTCCTCTCCTTCCCTCTCTTCCTTCCTATTTTCTTGTTCTTCTCATTTATTATTTCCTTTCCATTTTATTCTTATTTATTAATTCAAAAAAAAAGATTTACTTCCCTAGCTGCTATTTTCTCCTTGGCCTATAGATTAGATGTCGTAATGGCTCGTGCCATCGAAGACCAAATCCAGACCCTTGACTAAACCCGAGCTAAGACTCTCTTCTCTCTCTCTTTAAGCCTCTTTCTCCCTCTAAGCCAGACCCAGGGATCTTAGTTCAAAGCCCTGACTCTCTTTTTGCTCAGATCCAAGTTGACCTTAGATGGAGGCTGTGCACCGCCTCGATGCCCAGGCAGCATACTGAACCATGCTTCCAGCCTTGTTAGATACCCCCTAGAATTTGGTTATTCTTGACTTTTTGAGCTACTTAAATCATAGCTCATCTTGACCAGTTTAGACCAACCTAGGCAGTCGAGCACTACCACCTGACCAATCTGATTTGGGCATAAGGTCATATTCTTAATAGTATTTTAATTTTTGACTTTGCTTGGCTTTAAAAATAATGATAAAATTAATAATATTTTAATAATATTAAAACAAGTGAACTTGACCAGCCTATCTGAAGTCGGATTTTGAAGCAAGAAGAGGTAATTGACCTAATGCTTCAAAGCATATTTTTTATTAAAATGGATTATGATATTTGTTTTATACTTAGTTAAACAGGTCAGGCATGTTATTATTATGATAGTAATTATTCTAAAATATGTTATGTGCTATGTTATGAAATTTAAAAAATATGACTAGAAAAATTATAAAAAAATATTTTATATACATGTATTCTCAGCACGGCTATGATATGGCCCTGCCAATGGAGATTATTCGTTGGTCCTGTCGACTTGTAATTTAAGAAACTAGTTTCGACATCGAAACTCTGATGATTAGAATAGTGGTATTTGGCACTTTGTGCATTTTGACCCATTCCAATGGGTTACGTGGTTATAGCCTGATATTGAGTTTCTAGTATCAATTATGAAAATAATAATATTTTTTTAAAAAAATATATGTATTATTCAAAATTGATTTATTTTCAGTCAGTATCTTGTTATTATCTATTTGTTTAGCGTGCATAGACTCCACTTTGTAGTGTTATATTGCTTACTGAGCTAGTTAGCTCATTATACTTACTCTATTTTTTTCAAATCCAGATGCATGGTTGCTCGAGACTTGAAAAAATGTGCTAGATCTTCTGAAGATACTTTTAGTTATCATAATTCTAGTCAAACTATTTAGACTAGTTAGAATATTTTAATTGATTTAAATAAATAGTTAGCATATATTGACTTATATCACTTTGGAACAATTGTAAGAATTATTTGAATAAGTTCTTGATTAAATAAATTTTCAAGAACTATTATTGTTTTGATATGATTTGTAGCCTTGCATGCTTGTATGGTCCGTCATATAGGTATGCAGTGTCCTATACGCTCTGGGCTTAAGGCATGACAGCATAGCCCCGAAAAAGTCGGGTAATATATTTTGATTTTTTGGGATACTGTGATTGGGGTCTCCTCTGGTGTGACTCCTCTCTTCTCTCCATTGATAACTTTCTAAATTTTCAGCTTGGTGAGATTTGTCCAATAGATAAAATGTGCATCCATCCAATAAGGCCCTTAGCCTCAATGCTCATCAACACAATGCTAGGACCGCTATTTTCTGAAGTGGCAAAACTTCTACGAACTTGGAATTAACACATTGTTCAAGAAAGAAATGGGGCAGGTTTTGGAAAGCTTAGACTAGCTATACACATCTGTAAATTAAACATCAAGATAAGTACCCAACACCAGCACAGATAAGCTCTCCACCTATCCACTTTTCAGTAGGATGGCCAAGAAAAGAAAAGAAATAGAAAAAGAAAAAGAAAATCAAGAGCTTATCAACAAGCATACATTAATTTGCAATGTCTACATCGATTTTCTAAGCAATATCAGTTTGAAATCAGATATTGCACATTCCAGCTAGTTTCACTTCTACATCTATTTAGTAGTCAAACAAATTTCTAATGTATGAATCTGTGTAGGATATAAACCTAGATGTGATTTAATGTAAGCCATAACATGGCTCAAGGCTAGTTTGCTTAAGCTCTTACCATTGCAACATATGATTAAGATATCTTCTATAGTTGTGTTAATTTCTGGAAGTAGTAAGAACCACACCAAATTAGATAATTTGTACCCATGACAAAAGAACTGCGCAGAACTTGAAGTCAGAACACTGAAGAATGCAGCAGATGAATCAGATTGGTTTTGGGATTTGGTTAATACACATCAGCCATGATTAACAAACATCACTAAATTCTGAGGCCATGACTAATGAGTTGAAAAATGGATCATGTCAAGTTGGAATTCTGGTTGTTGGATGTACTGTCTACTCACACAGGTTAATCACTCTCTCTCTCTAGGGTTAATACAGATCAGCCAAGATTAACAAGCATCATTAAAATCTGAGGCCGTCTCTAACGACTTGAAAAATGGATCATGAACTGGCCGTTGAATGTATTGTCTGCTCACACAGGTAAGTTTCTCCCTCTCTCTCTTAAAAAAAAAGAGAGGCAGTTGAAGGGGAAATGAGATGGTGGGTTAGTAGGTCTGATCCAATTTTATACAAGTCAAATTACACCCAATTCTACAAATGTTTCTGACATCAAACTCTGATTTAAAATAGGATGGATCGAGTTATTTCAGGTTGAACCAGGTTCAGGTTCTGAAGGGATCAATTTATTGAAGACTACAATTTATTAAATACAAGGTAGGAAGTAGGTCAAAAGTAAAAAAATGATTACTCTGATTACTCAATTTTCATTAATACAAGGCATTATGTTGAAAAGACTTGTCTTGACAGTGGATATAGCCCTTGCTAGGGATGAATAGTGAAAAAAAATCATTTAGCAAAACCAAAATGCTGGGATTGAGTCTCATTAATTATAGTATTATAGTGATGGTCACATTCTTTCCAAGGGACAAGCAGAATTAAGCAACAGATCAGCCATTATTAGCAGCATTTCTCTATCTGTGATCACTATTGTAATTCTAAGAGGTCTAAGTTAATGAAATGTATAGTAATATAAAGAATTCTATAGTACCACATAACAGCATAGGGCCATAACAAAAGCATGATTCTTCTAGGTTCTGGAATAAAGGAAAACTTACTTGTTCATGCCCTCGTATCTTCATAAACCCTCGCAGCAATTCCCGTTTGTAATGGCAATCCCCACTAAGATGGTTAGCCCGAATCTGGATAAGTAAGAGAGTGTAACAGCCTTAAAACACACCATTTTAAAATTATGGAAGACATTGCTTCTTGAACTTAATCTTAGCAGGTAACAAAATCAATGTGCCTATGCTCATAAATGGTCCAAGTAAATGTCAGGACATGTATGAATATTATGTTACCTCAGAGCAAGCATGATGAGCACAATTATTCCAGTTCATGTTCTTTGCACGACAATCATCATAAGCATGGATTAGCTCATGAATCAGAACTTGATTGATCTCATCTTGGTATGTCATATGATTACAACAAACGGTTATCTGAAATAAAAGAATGGCAGGGTTAGTCTATTTAACATGTATTGCTTACTACTAGAAATAAAGTACCACTAACTAACAAAAATGATACTCTCCTTCTTTCTGATTTTTAAAAAATTGTAGACAATAATTACCAAGTTAGAACAACTTGATGTTTCCAAATAAATAATCATGAAGCAACTAATGGTAACTAATGGAATGCATATTACAAGGTAGTAGTGCAAACACATCCACATGCTTATTATTACCCTATCGGTGTGCCTAAGAAAAAAGAAAGTAGGGAGACCAAGGTTTCCAATCTCAGTATCGAACCCTGTACCCGTACCTTATTGTTACAGGTCAGATCGATACGGTATTGCCCCTATACTGACATATAGTACTAGGTTGAAAATGGATTGGATATTGGTATAATCTAATTCTATATTTATACTTATTTTGCAGATAGGAATATGGAGTCAGAAATCAAATGGACACTAAAATTGTACCATATTTGTTCTAGACGGATGCAGATAGGAATCAGATATTAATCATATCATACTTGTGTTAGATGTATACACGTATTAAATCAGATATTATTTTAAATACAACATTGGATTTTTGAGAAAACTTAACAATGGCAATATCAGATTATAAAATTTGGGCTATACATGTCTTTGGAGGAGGAAAGTGGCAAGTAACTTGCATGGAGAACTTATATGATTAAAATCCCTCTTGTTGATCATCATGATGCGTGCTCATTAATGTCAATGTTAGGTAAACATCTATGCACACCTTCAGTGGAAAAGGATTATCTTTTTACTAATATGTCTACATAAATACTCATATCTGAAAGGATACCTTAATATCCAGATATCGAAATCCCAATTTGAATCCAAGTTCGAGAAACTTAATATCTAGGTATTTGAATCCAAATCCAAAAAGAAAACCTTAGAATCATTTCTGCGTCCACATCTGAAAAAGTATGTATCTCCATACCCAAATTCGCATTCCAAGCCTACTGGATACAGGTTTTTCTATCCAAATCCAACCCAGTTTGAATATGAATATTGGATATGGTAAGATTTTATCTGATCCACTTTCAGCCTTATGGCACACTGTTGGAGTCAAGGCAACAGCTATACCATGTCTCAGTACAGGGGCAAACCAAACCCCTGTACCATACCAGTATTTTACCAGGTTAGTACACCTCATTTCAGCCAGTATGGCCTGCATCAAAAACTTTGAGGTAGAACGTGTCAACCTTTACTTCTTCAGTAAAAGAACAGGCTAAGAGTTCTTTTACTGCACCTTGGCTTAGTATTTGAAGCCTAAAAATGAAGAAACATCCCTATATCAAACCTTGCCTTCTTCCTCTTCATCTTCCCTAAGTTTCCCAATTATATAATTTGTAATGTGGAATCACAAGGTTGAATTCCGTATACAATGTTTCAACCCCAAGTAAAGAATAACATGAATTAGAGGCATGAGCCTTAAATTAGGGGTTCTGGTCAGATGTAGTCAACCCCAAGTAAAGAACAACATGAATTAGAGGCATAAGCCTTGAATATTAGGTATATGGAGGGACAATAGATTTGAGAAATTCTTGTGTTTTTTTCCTACAGTAATAAGCTTAAAGATAGAAATGTTTATCAACAGAAAAATAGCATCTTCTTAAATATGAACCCTATTTTTTTATTTATAAGGAATTTTAAAGTAGCATGCATTTTTAATTGATTTGGATAAATTTTAACTTCAAGGAATTCTTAAGCCCTACCAATATGTTTGATTTGTGTGAATAGAAAAGAATTAGAATGGGAATCAAAATAGAATGGATTGAAAAAAGCAACAGGAAAAGCATTTCTACTCCAGTATCAAGCACAAAATGAAGAAGTGCTAGGAAAAGGAATGATAATTCCACTCTAATGTTTGATGATCATTATCTTTATATTCTAAAATGGATTCAATTTTATATTATTTTTTTGAATATATCCTTGACTTAGAAACAAATAGATACAAAGTTCGATAATATCTTTTCGATTCAAAATTTAATCAAATCACATCTTCCAATTTTTTATCATAAGTGCCATAGATTTATCCACAGAAAAGATATCATTTTTTCGCATTTATATCATAAATGTTGCATATAACAAGTATCATTCATTCCAACAGGAATGGGAGTGAATTCCTCACACTTGAGATTGGAACCGAAATTTCTATATAAGAGAATGGTGATGTGAAAGGAAACATGATTCCATTACTTGTTGGCAAGCCAAACATCAAAATGAGGCCAAAGCTGGAATTCCTATTCCAGTCCACCCCTCGTTCTGCAAACCAAATGTAGTGTTAAATCTTTTGTACTTGACATAAGTGAGGACAAAACTAGCAGATGCTGATTCTCTGTCCAACTTAAAACATAGACTTTCAGTATCATTTAAAGGACAATAAGTGCAACTAGGAAGTAGTAACAATTCAAGTATTATCATTTAGTGTGAAGCAAGATAAATCTTAAGTTGCAAAGCATTTCCAGCAAAAAGCTTTAAAAAGGCCAACTTAGTATCATTCTCAACATATTTAAGTATTTTTAAGTATATATGTCTGTGTAGCTTTTTCCACCAAAAAGCTAAAAAGTCAACTTAGTATCAAACTCAACAATTTATACATTTTTAAGTATGTGTGTGCGAGTGCTGTTCATTTTATAAATGAATAGCCCAGGTAGCTGCCCAAGAACTCGCTTGAATCAAACCAGCATCCATGAGGGGTTTCATGTAGGGCTTGACCAACCTATCTAGAAGCCTGGACTCTGTCGGCCTATCTGTCCTATACCAGGCACCAAAGTGAGAACCTAAGTTTGGCAGGGTGAGCATTTAGAGAACTGGTCAAGAAAACCAAGTGACCAACTTTCCACACTAACATCCTTTTGTTTGTACCCTAACTCCAAGTAAGGCAAGAAAGGAGGAGGAAGAAGGAGAAAAAGCAATGGCATTAAATGGTGGCAACCCATAGGACAGTGACATCCAGGGCCATCTAGTTGCGGCAATTCTGGAGGTAGGAAATGGCTACTTGAGCCCCTATTTTCAATTTTGTTTCCTTTCACCCTCTCTTCATTTTGTACGTTTTTTCCTCTTTCATGCAGCCACTGCAACCTGTCAACACTCCTGCCTAGTGCCTAGGCACCCAGCAGACCCAAGGTTGCCCATTTGCTACCAATTTCAATATATATGTAGAATTATCTATTAATATGTATAAAATACCTTAAAATTTCTTTTACCAAATGGAGTGTCATATACATTTTGACTCCTTAGCACTTGGCACCGCAAACATAATGGCTAAGTATCACTCTGATTCATTTATTCACGCAAAAGTTATTTGGATCTCTACCTAGGTAATATATGTGGACCTCTAGTCAGGTTGTATGTTTGGCCCTATTCAAAATACCAATGAAGATATATATGGCACTCTGGTTATATGGTATATGTGACCACATTCAAATTACTGATAACAACGTATGCGGATCCTTAGCCAAGTGGTATATGTGGATCTCGGTGTTATATGTGGCATCATGTGATTTATCAGTGAGGATACATATGGCCTAGTATGCATTAGCAATAAGAATTTATGTGGTCCCAGAGGAATAAATGAACTTCAAAAGAATTATGATCTATGTGAATTAACTGATTTTTTTAACATGTTGATATGTTATAGTCATTTACATGTTATTATCATTTTAAGTATCTCAATCCTTAAAATAAAATATTCTGATTTGGTATCTCATTTTAATTCTGTTCATCAATTCTTTGCTTGACCATTCCAGTGAATTTGATTTAGGTGCTATGTCCTGAAACAATTTGTTTACAACATAAACTTAAATTCTTTCAATCATGGCAAAGTTATTGAGTTGTGTGACTTACTTCAATTATCGTTAAACTTTTTCAGAGTGGCTGGCAATGACTGGAGTAGACATTTTGAAGGAAAGAGGAATCAGTTTTTGGAGTGCCTTTTTGGGTCTAGGGATTGCCATGGCAGCAGTGACAACCTAATAGCTTAGCGTAGTGTTGTACTACTGTTTGTAGCTCATAAAGATATATTTTTATGTATGATAGGCTATATTCAAGTTTTGTAGCTAGATTTTATCTAAGATCTACAATTTTTAATACACTTTTTAGATGTGCTCTATTTGATGATATGGTGGTTTAAGAAAGCTTTACCATTCCTGCTACTTCGCCTATATTTGATCGACTACAATAGTGACACCTCAAGATTCAAATCAATCTAGAGTCATGGGGAAAAAAATCCTAAAAGCATCACAGTGGATTCAGAGATGCAATCTTATTAACATATTCAGCCATACTGGCATACTTCTCAAACCACCTTCAAGTTGACTTCATAGTTGACATCTCTCGCATCAGTCATATCCCCATAAAATTAACCCTTATTAGCAAGATCACCAATACAATCTGTCAATTGTCCTTGACCATCTATTTGGTAATCTTGGGCATCCCATACAATGTTCTTATGATTGGGTTAGAATGTAAATTCATAGAGGTGGGGTTATATCAGACTGAATCATGGATCAGATCACAAATCAAAAGATTTTTCCCAATTTCTTTCAATTTTTATAATATAAAAGAAATGTGAAAACTGAAATATGAATCAACTATAAAGTAGATAAATGGAGAATAAAATGCCAGTTAAATAGAAAGTCCAGTTTTCACCATCATAAGCCTATATATAGCATGTCTACTGAAACAAATAATTTTGTCTAGTTATTCAAGATGTTTATATACTATATATCAATTAATTTATCCTTTTAGGTAGAATGTTTTAGAGATAAAAATGATGAGTTTAACGCATAGTTGTAAGAATATTAAAATTTGCTTCTTTTTAACTCCATGTGCCCCAACTACATATTTGCTAGTTTTACTCCCAAAGATTTATTTATTAGTGACAATTAATTTATAAGCCATATACCAAATAAATTATAAGAATGGACTTGGACATGATTTAATATGTAAACATCATGTTCAAGGGACCACATAGTCCATGACATTGATCTAGATCCTATGGTACCAATTGATTTTGATCCAAGAACGAGATCCAGATCATTCAGAGCCACTTTGATCTATATTGTAAGATCCCGATCATGAATAGTGAGATTTCAACAAAACAGATTCCATATTAGGGAAGCATGCATTAAGCTTTGAGTCATTAATTGATCTTACAGATCATTTTGCATGATCCCATACTTTTCAATCTAAACCTATGATGCTTTACTCATTTGAATTGTTTCTTAGACTAAAATGCATTAACAAGATTGTTTTTT
>JAOXJJ010000002.1:4940991-4967007 GCA_025769935.1 Phoenix roebelenii | reverse complement strand
ATTTTCAGCATTATAGTCAACCAGTAAAAGGAATAAACATATGCTCGCTTGCTGAATATTGTTTGCTAGCTTAGACAACCCAGAGAACCTCTAAGAGCGATAGGCCTTTAATAACGCATGTGAATACCTTGGGAATCAATCACTTCCTTTTGTACCAACAGCTTGTTTTCATTCCCCAAACACTCTTCACACTTCCTTTTACACCAACAGCTTGTTTTCACTCACCAAACACTCATCACATAGCACTGTCTACTTTTCCAAAAAAATATATGTATAGGGGATCCTTGGGCTCTTTTGTTGACCACTGTATGATTGGACTTGAATTGATAAGAGATACCTGATTTTTTTTCCTACATGGGTCCAGCTTCTACCATAAGGTACCAAGACAAATATAAAACATAATATCATGATTCAACAAAACTGACACAAAAGTGTGGAGTGAAACATTCTTGCAGAAGATACCTGCAAAATGAGAGGCATTTTATTTGTTCACTAGATGAATAATGCCACCTTTAGTGACAGTCTATCTAAACCATAATTGAGACAAAATTATGTCCAGGCATCCCAAAACATTATGTAGCATCTGACCTATAAAGCATTTCGGCTGGCAACATCTATGGCTAAATATATAAACAAGTATGAACCTCTCATATTTTATTCTTTAACTAGGACATCATACCAATTTATGATGTAGAACCATAGAACAATATCCTAAAAAGAATTGTAAACTCAGGAGATTCTTTTTTTGACACTAATTGAACTCAAAGGGGCAGCAGCATAAAACAACATGCAGACCAGGTACCCTAAAGTGCCAAGGTCACTAAGGTCAATCTACCAGCAAGTGCAACAAGCATGAAGAGGCAAATTTTCCTATACCAATGAGTCCAATATTATGGTTCACTAAGCTTCAACATTTAAAGTACCCAATATACATTTTAAAGTTATCCAAATACGAATTCCGCTTTAGAATGATCTAAGCGCACTGTCCCTTCAAAAAAAAGGACAAAGAACTAACAAAAATAGTGACAAGGGGTTAATTCCAGGTCACATCTGAAATTTTCAACTACATGACAAAGTTCCTGGTTTAATTCTTAGGTCAGATAAGATGTTTGACTGAATTAAAGTTTGGAAAGTATATATAAGATTAATAAATATGACTAAGTTATGCAAAGAAAGAGAAGAAAAAGAAGACATGTAGGAAAAAATACAAAAGGAGGAAACATTAAGAGAAGGATCAGATGGTGAGAATGAGAAGAAAAGAGATTATATGCACCTCGGCAGAGAATGTGAAGTTAGGATTTCTCTGGATTAGCAATAGAAACAGGTAATTTTTTTCAAATGGCATTTTTTTTCTAGATCTCGACACCATCTATTAGATAGAAGATTTTGGCAAGTGTTTTTCCTCCCTTAGGAGTAGTTATGCTAGAGGCTTCTACTGATAGAAAGTTTAGATTAATTATCATTTAAAATTACCCATGAATCCACACTTCAATTGGCAGAGGTGACAGAGGTAGAAGATGCAGATGAAATAATAAATGTGGCCAAGAAATAAGGGAAGCTACTAGTTGAGGGCCAAAAATGAAATCACTGTTAATCTTCAAACAAATATGAATATTTAATGTAGAGACAATATAACAAGCTAAGATAAGCATATCAGGTTATGTATGAATCTGACAATGAAGAACTTATCATTCAGGAAGCTGATTGGTTAGCTGGTATCTGGTTCCCCTATTAGTTCCTAAAAAATGTAGCCATAAAATGCAGAAGTTGGTGAAGAGAAGCTTATAAAAAATTAGCCCTCATCAACTTCAATTCCTGTTCGTTCAGACCAGCTCTTCTTCCTCATAATAATCCCTCTAAATCCTTCACTTTGATATTCTGAAAGAAATAACAAGGGGATCTTTTCCTCTTTTGATAAGTCTGTACTTCACACTTCAATTAAAGAATATCCATTCTATGCCATATTTAAGATGAAGAGAAGAAATGGGTGTGGCCGCCTCATTTCATACTCTTAAGTGTTGATTAAACTTCACCACCACCACCTCCCCCATGTTTTGAACCCATGACACCTAGATCACAAGCTCGAATAAAAACAACATTATTTTTATTATCTCCAACAAGAACGGGGAGGCACTTCTCATAAGAAAAATCTTCACCACCCTACATGCCATCCATGTTAAGAAACGATGTCAGAGCTGCCATCGCATGTTTGGTACATGGAAAGGAAGGGGCTTGCAATACTAAAAGGTCAAAAAAATCACTGCTCCAACAACCGTATGATCTAAATTCTTATGCTTAGATGAACATGAAATAAGTAACGTTTGTCAACTATAATTGAAGTACATATTCTACCAGCTTTCAACACCCCCCTCCCCCTTCCTTCCATGCTGCAAATTTATTTGTATGACACAGATGTGCCCAGCAAAGCTATCAATTAATTCGACAAAGTTGAGAATGTAGGAAAAAAGGGGAGGATACACAGAGAGGGAAAAAGGAATCACCCCTTGCCCGCTGGCGTAACCGCCGGCAGCAACTTGGTCTCTGCAGTTGATCGCCAGGAGAAGCCGCACCCACACGGGGCATCCGGCTTTCTCCATGTGATCCCGGAGAAACCTCACCATTGGATCTATAAAAACCCAACACCAATGCATATAAAATTAGTAGTCAAAAAAAGCCACCTCAAACCTCCTCGGATCGATAAGAAGAAAAGAGAGAAGGGGGAGTTGCTACGTTTAAGGCTCTTTTGGATCCTATCGGTGCACTCCTTCTGGGACATGCCGGCATAAGGATTGGTGGTCTCTTCGCCGGTGCTCGCGTTCATGATGGGCACGGCGGCCTCCTCCCTCTCCATCACTGCGTCAGGCTCTCTGCGGCGGCCGCGAGAGGGAAGAGAGAAAAAAGGAAGTGTTTTGGTTCTCTGGGTTTTGGAGGGTTTTCACTCGGACGCGGTTTATGGTTCGCAGGAACCGAGGGATATATCCTGATCCCATCTTCCCACCGGACCGGTTCCCACCGGACCGGTCCGGTTGGACCGGTCTGCGCCCCGCTCTCACCTGTGAGTTCCCGTTCACCGCCGTCCGTCGCAGCTCCTCAGCGTCGGCACCGCCTCAGCCTGATGGCTCTGGGGTTCTTGATCTCTATAAGGGGACAGTGATAAGGTAAAGGCCGGCGTCGAAAAATTGAAAGAGGAAGAATAGCTTGACATCAAGTTCGCCCGGATCCTATAGCGGTACCATATTATTGCAGTGTTGCTAAGATATAGGGCTCGTTTGGTTCGCGGGAAAAGAAGAGGAGAATGTGTGGTCAACAGAAAAGTAATGAGATGCCTTTTATTTGGTTGGAGTTTTCAAAGTAGAGAGACGGAAAAGTTGCATTCCCATAGGAATATGATTCCCAAATTTTATGGAAAAATCTTTCTCATGAGAAAGTTATTTTCCCACGAGGTGATAATCACTTCATTTTTATTTTTTTTTCAAAAAGACCCTTCAGCATTAAATAAGCATTAAAGAGGCATTAAAGACCTAATTTTTATTAAGGATATAATAGGAATTATATATAACTTTCTCAGAAAAGTGGAGGGTCAACCAAACATAAGCACTTTGGAAATCTATCACTTTTTCATGGTCAACCAAACATGCCAAAAGTACTTTCCTAGGCATCCTCTTCCTAGGAATTTATTTCTCAGGAATCATACTTCTATGAAGGAAAATACTTCCCGCGAACCAAATGAGCCCATAGTGTAAAATTTTTTTGACGTATCAAAATATCGATACGCCACCCATATCGATTCCGGTACCCAACCAATATGGTAACGTTTTGTCTCGTGTTCGAACCAATACAATGTATCATGCTTGACACAGTTGGCAGGGAGGAGGAAGGGGGATACATTCTTCACTGAAGGTCATACGCATGCCTATTTATTCATTTGCTGATTACTTTTGTCTTATATAAACCTTAGACATCCCCCAAGATTTGGTTTATTTTAAAAAAATATATGCGAGTACGGTCCACTTATGCTGTGGAATAAGTGTTTCGAATTTCTTAACTAATTCCTTATTTATTAGCTGCGGCCTATACAAGTCTGGTCATCAACTAAATTTGCATAGGATTGTTCAATCCGACGACAAGATTGTTTTCTTATAAGATGGGAATGATCATATCGGACGACGTAGCAATTTCTGGAAAGTTACTCAGGAAGGATGGAAAGCATTTCTACTTTACAGGCAACAAGGAGATAAAAGTATAAAGTTCTCTTGATCTAAGAACTGAGATGGTGCAAAGCTAGCTTGGTACGCTGGTTTCGCTATAGATTAGTCCGAACCAGTTTGAACCATTTGGTTCTTCTCGCTATGATTTGGTTCGAATCGGTTTCCGACCCACCTGAGTGGAAAAGGGAGAAGGCATCCTTTCTCCTCTCTTTTATGCTAAGAACGTGAAGAATTTTTTTTTGTAGTTTTGTACAAAGTATTGGGATCATGTGGGTCCTCAGTCCTTTCCTTGTATGTGGGGGGGCGGGTGTCAAGGTGGGTGTTGAATGTGTTTAAGAAATTTGCTAGATCTTGTGAAGGATCAACGGTGTACTCTTTGAATCAAGTTAATCAATATATTGGAGATTGAAGTGCATTTGTTCACCCAAATGCAAATGGTTTGGAGGAAGTCCTTAGCAATCTTCTGCATGATGTGTACGCTGTGCATGTTTTATTTGAAGGCCTAAATGTACGTGTTTGCATTTGTAATTTCCATGCAAGCCATTCTCCTGGTGAACCTCTGATATTTTGGTGTTGCAGTTGTGGCTGCATCATTGTAGTTATACTTTGGGATGCTGTCCCTCCCTTTCCCATGTATCTTTTCTGTTCCTGTTTTGAAGGAAAGCTTTAGTGTTCTACGATCTAACTATCCTTTGTCCCTGTATTTGGATGTTCTGCCAGAAACGTTACTTCACCATCCATCATTTGAGCTTGCGTAACATTGCTGTGTAATTACACACGTCCAGATCTTTACTCTTGTTGCTTAATGTATTGTTTGAAGTTGGGATCAGTTTTATAGTCATGGTAGTCTTGCATATTGTTCTCTAATTATATCAATAATTTTTACATAGGAGGTGATACAAAATGCTTCTACTCTTACAATTTTCACTACAAAATTCACCTAATTTAGGACTTTCTGGTTGCCATCTTAAAGTGAACCATGCTGCTGCTGTTTCCCCTCCCGATTGTGCATGCCACTTTAGTTTCCATGGCCTATTTGGTTTTGCATCAAATGCTTCATTTTGAGTGCATGATCTCCTGAATCTTTGATTGTGCATGTCTCCATTGCCATTTCTATCTGTAACTCATGTCTCAGGCTCCATCGGTCTTCACAGTCCTCCAATCTTTAGTCTTGGATTTAATCTCAGATATCTTTTGTAAGACAATCTGTATATGGAGGATTACATGTTGCCTCTAATTTTTAAACTATTCAGAATTCACCCAGTAAAACGAGAGATACATCAGCCTTTGCTATGCTATCCAAACAACGTAGCCTTCTGTCTGTTCAATCCATGGTTGCTTGGAGCAGATTCACCCAACAACATGGATGTTTCCTTGGACAAAATCCTTCTAGGACAGATTTGGAATGGTTTTGGGGCCAGGAAACATGACTTTCTACAATGAGCATTGAGCTTCCTCCATTTTTCTGGGACCACCTGACAAGCCAGTGGTCTGCCACCGTACAAGGGTTCTGTTGTGGTTTTGGATGGTCATCATTCCTACCTGTTTCGGCATTCCCTGTATTCAGAACTTTTCCTACCATTTAGGCTGTAATCTGGACTCATTCCAATCCTAAGCTCATATAATTCCAATTTGCACATATAAGAATCCATCCTACAGAAGATAGTTGTTGATCAAAATAACTATCTTTCTGCATCATAAGAAAGGAAGAAGGTTTCCTTTGGGATATATCTTGTAATCACACATTCAGCTACAACGGTATCTATGCCAAATGGGGGCTTTCCTAGAGATCTAGATTTCCTTCATCTAGGAAGGAGGTCCGCCCCACTCTGGATTTAAGGCATTTTTTCACATACAATTCGATGGCATCTGTCCGCTGCAGCTTTGGCCCCCACCTGAAACACATCACTAATGTTTCAAAAGCACCGATGACAATATAAATATCTACAGGACAGAAGCTTTGGGTGCTAGGGATTTATCTGGGCATCTCAATCATTATATGTTGTTTTTGTCAATCATTTGTCTCTGAAGATGTATGAATTTTGATTAAATGAAGTTCGTAGTTTTACCTTCTTTCCTTGATCTGATTCTTGCCTTTGATTGGCATATTCAATCACTTCTCTCATTCCATCACTCAGCAAATTTCAAGCCCTCTTGATCGAGGCATAGAAAAAATCCCAGGCAATTATCTAATCGATCTAAAACATAGCCAGCCACGAGCGGAAATTGAAATGTACAGAACCAGCAACAAGTCTACAGAAAGCATTGGAGCTATCAGCAACCATGCAGCCACATCTGCCATCATTGCATGGTTAAGCATTGAAAACCATAAACCCAAGCCAATAGACAGTTTCACCCTATGTCTTCTTCAAACACCCAAGGCCTTCACTAGGTCCCCTTAGAACCCCCAATTAAAGAAGCCACCAAAAAGAGTTCTGGTTATCGACCATGGGCAAGCTTACATGTCAGGTGCTTAGAAAGGCCTCCGCCTGTAAAAACAATTCGTTGCAGAGATTTTGAGAGTAAGGAACCAGGATAAATCACAGTGACTAACCAAACTGGAGCAGCAAGCCTGGAAGACATGGGAACCATAGGCAAAAACCTCAGAACAAGATTGCATAATTCAAGAAACCAGAGGTCTGAGGTAAAAGGCAATAACCTCAGACCAAGATCGCATAATTTGAGAAACGACAGGTCTGAGGAAAAAGAATGTTCCAATGTTCTTTGTAAAGATCATCAAATAGCCCTACCGCCTCTCCACTGAAATATTCATTGCAGTGACCAGCAAGATCCTCTCCAAAATGGTCATAGACAAAGGTCATTCAGGTTTCCACTAACAGTTCACCATGACCAAATCTAAAAAGCAAGTGTCTTTTGTAGTTTGAGAATAGTGCTAGAGGCAATTCAAGCAAGCAGAGGCATCAAATAGTTAGCAAGATTATGTAACTTACAGGTTTCAGCAGTGAAAACTTTCCAGCAAATCAAAAGGCTACTTCTGGAGGACAGCTTTTCCCTTAATTGCAGCAACAGAAACCATTGACAAGGCAACAAGATGTGACCACACCTCTCCATTTCGCTTAGTGCACTGCCAATAAGTGATATTAGACTTTTATTTTGTTAGATTTGTTCCCCTGACAAATCTTTAAGCATGCTCAATAATCCCAGCCCCTCTAAATTTGCACCAAAAGTACATAGCTCCTACAGCAAATAACTGCAGGCCAATGCAACAGCCATTAGGGAATGCAAAAGTAAATTATTTTTTTCAGAAAAAGGAGATCTAATTAAAATTAAACACAATATATTGATGAAATACAAGGATGAAACAGAAAGGAAGATAAATATTCAAATTATAAGAACTGCAATTTGCAATTGGACCAGCCAAATGTCAAACAGAGTTAAAAATGATAAAGCCACAGTGGAAAACAACACATGATCTCACCTGCAATTATCTTGTTCTAAACTACTAATACCAAAGCTTGAAGAGGGGGTGCATGAGCTCTTTTATCGGTATAAACAGCTTGCCTCCCCAACAAGGAACATTCTAAAAATCATTTGGCAACATTATCCTTCTAGAGCGATCTGAAAGAAGAAGTCAACTGACTGCCTGATTGCACCACATGCTTAAACTTTGTGATCAACCCCATACATCAAACCACCTTTGGGCCCTCTTGCCAATCTACTGAAATTACCTACAGAGATCTCAGGAGTGAAAAAACAAACTCCAGGCAATGAACCAATAAATAAATTTAAGTTCGCACATATCTGCCATGTCAAAATTTCAGTCCTTCCTTTCTTCTGGTTATCTTCATTGTTAGATGGTTACGCACAATAGCAGGCCATGTCACAGTCCAAAATGCCTTTAAATCAACTTCCAGATTCAAATAAAGTTTCTTCAGTAACTTTAACATATTTCTTGTCATGTCCCTATAAGGCATTACTAATCAAATGAAGTGCTAAATGAGCATTCTACTTGGCATATTTAATTCCAAAATATATAACCATTTAGACATCCCTCGTCTATTTCCAATCATTTTCAAAATGAGAGAAAGCAACAATACTGGGTCATACAGATTGGAACATTATTTGCATTCTAGATCAATTAAAAGAAGAAAAATATTTCATTACCTTAAAGTACCTTAAAGGTGTCACTAGACCACCATAAACAGACCACCAAAATAAATTATTGAAGCAGGAACTGTGTGTGTGTGATTGATGATCACCATGTACAAAGACTTGGAAGCAGATTTCTCCTTTCACATCATCCATTTGTTTTTTGAGATGACCAGCTTCTTCTAGAAGGAGCACTCATGTGAGATGCAAGAAATGTAGAACCATGAATCAGAATAGATATATGCAAAGTGGATCAGTCCCTCACTCGCCATTCAATCAGAAACAAAATCAATGAGTTGTTTAATGGATCATTTCTGATCACTAATAACACTGTTTGTCATCCACCGATTCTTTTTGTTCTTCCAGAACTCATCCTTCTTACCCTTCTTGGGTTTCAAGCCAAATTTGCTGTTGACTATTCCGAATATAGCACTCCTATCCCTCCTGTTCTTTATTGCAGCTTTGACATCCAAAATAGCTCGCAGCTTCTGATAGGATCTGGCATCAGGCACTTGCCCACTTCTCACCATTTGTTTGTGATAATAAAATGCCCTAGTAAAATCACGCACACGAACATATGCATATATCATTGTGGAATAAGTAACAGAGTCAGGCTTCAATTCAAGAGCAATCATTTCTTTCAGCAACTGTGGCAACTTGTTGTGTTGCCCTCCCCGTGCATATGCATTCATCAATATATTATATGTCATGACTGTTGGCTGCAAACCTAGCCTGCCAAATTCATGTATCACATCTCTTGCTTGAACATAGAGACCATGTTTCGCCAACCCATCCAAGAGAATGTTAAACGTAACTCTAGTGCCTTCCACTTTATTGTTGATCATCTCTTTCCAAACTTCCATCAGCTTCTCAGTTTCACTACCTCGCCTAAAGGCATCAAGCAGAGCTGTGTAAGTCTCTATGGAAGGTTTTATTCCTTCTCTTTTCATATTTTGATATGCAGCATGAGCTTTTTCATGCCATCCACTCACAGAATATGCATGAATAAGAGCCGTATATGAATGTGAGGTAGGCTTTATTCCACACTTTTTCATCCTTAAGAATGAATCTGCTGCCATGTCACTCATTTTCCTCTGCCTTCCATAGGCACTTATGAGGCAGGTGTATGATTTAACATTTGGTTTCAAGCCTAAACTTTGCATCTCGGATAGGAGAGCTTCGACAATCTCAGGTTGCATTCTTCTACTGTAGGCATCCATCAGAATGTTATAGGTTGCGGTGGTTGGATTTAATCCCTTTTCTTTCATCTCAACAAAGAGACCTTCTGCCTCTTCAACCAGGTTAGATTTAATGTAGGCATCCATCAAGGTGTTATATATGATGACGTTTGACGAAATTCCTTTCTTCTCCATTTCTGATTGAATGATGAGAGCTTCCTTTTTCAGCCCCTCATCACAGAAGGACTTTATGAGAGCACCAAAGACCTCTATATTCCATTTGACACCTTTTCTGTTCATACGTTCAAAGAAATCCCATGCATCTTTTGCTTGCTTACCCATCTTCCTCATGACAGTTATCAGAATAGAACAAGTCACATGATCTGGCTTGATATTAATAGCTTCCAGATTCTCGAACACTCTCCAGGCATCATCATATCTGCAATTTGGTGGCAAAGGTTCAGAAGAGAAAAGATTATGCATGCAATCAAAAGAAATAGCCACCAAACACACCCAAGTACAAATAGTAGTAGATTATGGAAAACTCAATGTGCAACCGCTATACTTTCTGATAGTATAAAAAGTTTTATTTTGTATCATGCGTGCATGCCTGTCTGCAGACAAGCTTCAGGGGTGTGGGGGTTGGGGGAGTACTGGTGGTTAGAATGAGAGCATGAGCTTGAATGAGATCAGATGGAAGGAATGATATGCTCAAATTGGCACATGGAACAAGAGTGAGAAGAAGAACAAAAGCTGTTTAGGGATAGAGTCGATCATCATATTCTAGTGATCACTGTTTCTAAAAAGATTCTAACTACTAGATTTCCAAATTTTAAATTTCGACCTTAGAAAAAGGAGAAAGCACAATAGTGAGATTAAATGAAGGGAAAGGATTTGTCCTGCTCAACGTTCAAATTAGCAATTGAAATGGGAGCAAGAGGGGAAGCAGAAACCTGGCCTCAGAACAGGTTTGGCACCATCATTAATGCCATCTGATTCTAAAATTCTGTGTGAGTGTACCATTAATTCATAACTTCCTCTTTGTCAAACTACATTATTCTTACTTTCTTAATACAGGTGAAGATACAAAATGGAGAAAGTAACCTACTTACCATATGAGCTGACACTATAAGAGCTGCAGCTATAATAAAACCATTCAGCATGAGATGACCGTTTAAAGTTCTCTCATTCCTTTCACTTTTGAAATCCATTATGAACCTTAGTCATTTAGAGTGCTGTTTAATATGATCCCTACCGTTCAAAAAGTCAATTCTCTTATCAGATGCCTAAAAGGCAAGAACATCTAATTCACTTTTAGGCAGAAACATTTAATTCACATGAAAATCTACAAGTTAAAGCAAAAGAAAAGAAAAGAAATGGAGGGGACAACGGCATGACAATCTTAAAAAGAACAATTTGCATCCTCATCGGAAACTAACCAACAAATTTGCTATTTTGAAAGACAGAAGAACAACAAAGTTAATTCATGCCTATGACCTAGTTCTTGACAATGCAAGTCCAATTCACTTTTAATTTGGAGCATATCCTTAAAAGTTCACTAATCTTAGAAGTAGTCTTTCATTTTGACATAAATAATCTTCATCAATGTTGCTTGAAAATTATTCTCTGAAATAATTGCAAACTTGTTAATATAATATTAACTGACTGACGAAGCATAAAGAATTTATCCAAATTGCCAAGCCCATCCCTTTGCTTGTCAGTTCCAGTTATCCTGTATATTTACCATGGAATTTATTTTATCGAATTCTCATTTCATAGCATTTAAACACAAATTAAAACCACTAACTATTTTGTCCTCCATTATCTCTTCTGTTAAGTTTATCAAAATATTAAACTTACTTGTTGATCTCTAGCGCTGTACCTTCATCTTTGATTCCAAGCATAAAACTATAAAATCATCTATCTTCAAAATAAAAGCATTCTGGGCATTTCTGGAGCATATAGGGATAAAGCAAAAAGCCTATTAAGATTTTTACTTTTCAAAATACTATGGCACATAGAATTAAGCTTAAATTACTAAGTCCCCTAACAAGGTCATGGGTAAGCAACTTGAAACAAGTTAAATAAAATATTCCAGTTATGTTAAATAAAATGACAAAATTCTGCTGGACAGATAACAAGAGAAGGGCTTTTAATCACACCTCCTAGTAGAAGACTGGTGCTATTACTATCAAGAAATAATAAGATAAACGTTTGCGGTAGAATGATAAATTGTAGCACAATCGTGGTTAACTGGTTAGATAATGTTAAAACCAATACAACAAGTTGGAAGTTTTTGAGTGGTGAAAGAGAAATGCCAGCGACTTCTAGATACAAAAAATTGATACCATGAACAAGATTACGAGACCTTTCTGCAAGGAAACTTTACAAGAAAATGATTGAAATTGAATTGGCTATTAAGTAGCAAAACAATTTCAAACATACATTGGATCAATATTATCAAGCCAGAGAAGAGAGCTCAGCGACAACAATCAAGATCAATTGAGGGAGAAAAAAAATGGGAACAGTATTTTAATGTAATCAATGGATAATCCTTTTCTTTCTCTACAAATAAAAGGATCAAAGCATCTTTTTGTTCTCTACAAACAAAAGGATCAAAGCATCCCAACTTGATCCAGTGCAATTTAAGCTCAACAAAAGATGGTATTTTGACATTAATAGGACTTATTTTGCAAGAACTATAGAATTTCCGATTTCAAAACCTATCTCCACTTTGTAAAATCAAATACAGAATGAAACAATGACCTTAAGATGAACTCAGCGGAGGCAAAGTGAAGGAACAGTCTTAGGCCCAATGTTCTCAGTTTGATATTTCTTGTGAGATATCATCATAATGTGAACATTGTTGCTATGAAGTTATTTGAAGATGCGCAGCAGCAAAATGTCATCATGAGGTACCGATTCCTCTTCTTTTTCTCTAATGCTCTAAAAGCAAATGAAGAAGTATCTTTATTAATAAGATTACAGGATATACTTGAATTTTGAATGGCATCTTTAAGAAGAATATGGGATCTCAAAGGGAGGAGAGTCGAGAACACCTTATTGCGGATAACCAAACAATTTTTTTCTAGATATGCCAATCTAACATTGACAGTTTAAGACTATCTCTAATTGTCTCTCCCTTCAAAGCGATTTCACTTTAATTTTTTGGCGTGCCCTAAGTAGCTACTTGCATGATCATGTCCGTCTCATGAAAAATAGGTAAATAATGTGAAACTCACACACATAAAAGCAATCCATGATGCAGAACAGGATCCCCACCTCCTGCAGCATGAAAGGCCCGAAATGACTGAATTATACACACAAACATCCCGAAATCTCTTCCCTCTTGGCAAATTCTCAAAGAGAACGATCAGCTTATCTCCCATGCCTGCCCTTCCCAGATTCGGAAACAGAACCGAACACGACCTCGGCGTCACCAGCGATGGCTCCTGCAACCCCATCCACTCGTAAAGATACAAACTTTCCCGAACCAGTCCCTCCACACCCATCCTTCCCAGCAGCTCAATGCACTCCCCCTCCCCCACCTTCCCGGCAAAAGAATCCAAGAATTCTCCCAATGTGGAGTTTTCCGGCAGCCTCCTCGCGATCCCCATGATCTTTCCTACAACCCCGTCCTCTGAAGCCGGCTCAGGAACCCCAGAATCAGAATCTGGCTCTACAGCTTGCACTTCTGCTTCCTCCTCCTCCTCCTCCTCCTCAATATCATCGCTTTCGAGGTCTGCGATGTGCCACGTGGAGCGGCGGTTCCTCTGGAGAGTGAGCCGGCCCTCGCGCTTCGGGTCTCGGGTTTCGGACCGGGATTTGAAGAAGTTGCGGATGGGATCTGAGTAGTCCTCTTCTCGTCCATCTTCCTCCTCCTCAGATTCTAATTCGGATCCATGTAGTTCTCCGAATTCCTTCTCGAACTGTTCTTCTTCCTCTTCTACTTCTTCTAAGGCGGCGTCCGCCACGACCTCGTCGTCGATGGATTCGGAGGCGGGAGACTCGAGATGGGGGAGGAAAATGGGGGAGGGGGAGGGAGAATTGGAGCTCGGCGCAGCGGAGGAGGATGGAGATATTAGGGTTTTGGGAGGGCGGGAGCGGAAGCGAAGGGAAGAGGGGAAGGGAAGCGGCGACGTGGGTTTACTACAAGGGGTGGGGGGAGAAGCGAACGAGAAGGCACCGAGGGTTTTGAGCGCCATGGGATAGGCCTGGAAGCTGGGTTCTGGGATATTGAGCTCTCAGAGAGAGGCAGGGTGGAATATAATGGGATATTTTAGCGAGCTGAGTGGAATAGGAGTGGAATATGGAGGGGATAAACCGATAAAGTGAGGATAGCGTGCTCCGAAACTCCGGATTTGCTTCTCCCGTTAGCCGCCACAGGGGACCGGGCCGGGGTTTGGGCCGGCGTAAGATCCGCCATGTGTCCAAGTAGGCTCCAACTTCAAAGTCAAAAATTATGAGATATAATAAAATTATTGAATTTCCTGCCAGAAAATAAAATTAGTGAAATAGAGTGACCAAATTTAATGGATTTCTCCTAACATCCTACCTACAAATTCAAATATTCAGATGGATAGAAATAAGAATATATAAGAACCACAAAAATTCTGAACTTATCCAATGTGGGATTACTATTTTTCAACATCTTTCTCACATGTAAAGTTTAAGATAACAACATGCTAAGACCTATCTAAAATTTTGGATGTTTAGATAAATGGACCGAGGATTATAAAAGCACCACAAGAGTTTTTACTCTATCCAACATGAGACTACAATTCCTAAACAATCCTAAAGAAATAAAATAAAGAATATGAAATCGAAATATGTCCTCAAAAATATTTTTATTTTTTTTGTTTATGATTGATGGGAATATAAAATAACTCAAGGTAATTTTTACAATATATTAGAAAATACAATTTACTTAGAAAATTGATGGCAGGCCATGAATATATTCAAAGATCATTATTTTAAAATGATAAGAGGCACGTGTGAATGGTTAAAGAGATATATTTATGGTAAAATCAAGGGACTAGGAAGGTTGAAAATAGAATTTATATGGATTAGATGCCAGTAAATCTATTTTCAGTTGATAAATATGAATATGAATGTAGGTACCAATCGGATGCTAAATTTATTTTCATATTTGTTTTATATGTATATAGATCAAATTAGATACGACAATACAAAAATAAAAATGAACATATATTGGATAGTTAATTTTTTTTTTATCAACCACCAATATAGTATGGAAGATTTTCTTTTTTGAGGAAATAATTTTTTGAAGATAAATTAAGTTAAAATTATGTTAATATTGTAATTTATTTTTTTTTTAATTTTAGGAGAGCGATATAAGACTAAATTGAATTACAAGTAGATTCAAATATTCAGGTATGGATCATATAGTTACCAATCCATATCCAAAAAATATTCTTTGATGAATATAGATATGGATAAAGATATTTGCTGGATAGATTTGGAGGTTCCTCAAATTGATTTGAATAGATGTTATCCTATCCATTTTTATCTCCAGTTTCTGGAGCTTTATTATAGGACATTGTACAAAATATTTCAAGTATGAACACATTTATAAAATTAGTCAATAGTTGTCTATTAAATCAATAGAATTGTGGCATAGTCAAATTTTAGATTTATCTTATAAGAAAGAGATGCAATAGTCAGTGCCATGGAGAGAAGACAAATACTCGGTGCGGTATATTTCTTGATTGATATATTTTGCCATTAGGAAACGTTGCAAAAATTTTGTTATAGATTTGCGACACTAAGGAAATAACATATAGTATTTTCAAAATATAAAGTCAATTATTACTTCTTAAAAGGTAAGAGATATAATGACTCAACTTAAATATACATAAAGAATGAGGAAGAATCAAGAGCAAGGCACTAGAAAAGTTCATAGGAAAAGGAATAACAAGGAGAATAGCAAGAAACATAATCTACATCTTGTAACCATTGAGTTTATTTGAAATAGAAAACAAAATAGAACATTGTCTTACCTTGGAGAAAACACATTAGGACAACAAAAAGAAAGATTTACTGATGGTCTAATTATACATAGGTCTAATTATACATAAGTGCTCAAATCTTAAACTTCAAATATCTTATTGTTCATTTGTATTTTGTATGATATTCTTCTGTGAAAATAGAGATCTCTTTTGTACAGACATATTCGATACTCAACTTAGTTAAATTGATCTTAACAGCTGCCAAATGAGGAATTCTCGTCCCCCTAACTTTGTGCATCAAGAGTGTACTTTAAGATGACCAACTTAAACTTCTCCAATCCATTAATTTCTCCATTTTCAGTTGCCTGAGAGTACCCAAATTAAGTCAAATTCCCGGTATATTTTGACCTAAGATGCTAAACCTCATCTCAAGCAGATTCAACCAAATCCAACACAATCTAATTAATTTATATAGCTAACTGGAAAACAAACACTTTTATTAGGTAATAAGTTGAGTTCTAGCATCTTATATTAGAAGTCATTAAAAAAAAAGCGCTCACACAGGCACTTGCTCCACCATCCAGTTCTGCAGCTTTTGAATGTTACACTTGAACTACTTATATTCTGCATGGCATTGCAATTCTGCATGATATATTTATAACAGGTATAACTTCCTCTTTTATGGATCGCTCAGGCCAAGGAGCTCTCTCGAACAGGAAAATTCGAAAGCCTAACGCGAGGGTTCCTCACCTCCAAAACCTAGAAAAAAGCCAGAAATCTCCAAAGAAGAGCTATTAAAGCTCTTAGGCCGAGGACCAGAGTTTCAACTTGAAAGCCCGCCCGAAGCGGAGTGAACTATCCAAAAAGCCCAGGACAAGAGCTATTACGACTCAAACAGGACCAGCTCGTACTAGCGGAGTGAACACTGACTTTGCCTTGAGGAGAAATTCTATTCCCGGAGTTGTTCAAGCTACTGGAGTGGTATTTCACTTCAACGTCACCCGAGAGCTTGAAAGCCATGAAAGGCCTGCCTGATTGGTAGTACTCATAAGGTTTGGTTCCAGGCAAAAATTAAGTACTTCAATCCTCTATCTCATACCGAAAAACGTCTAAGATGATGGGGCGAAAAACATACAGACCCCAGGTCACAAGGAGCAATGCACAGAAATTAAACATGCCAAAATTGTTTGCTTAACTCACAAGCAGGCTTAGCACATCTCTGTTTTACCATACCAGTAACTTGGAAGAGCCCACACTCCACAGTAATCTTAAGAAGCTAGTTCCATACCTTAGAGGTCCATTAATGGCACAGAATTATGTCTTTATCTCTGTCGATCATACAGCTGGCACCGGTATATATTAAGATGTCACCATTGTGGCTGCTTGTTTTATTTCTCAGCAAGTCAGTGTCAATGGATGTTGCAAGGTTGATCCAGAAAAGCAGCTGTGGAATCTGTAATTCAAATCCACCACCATAAGAAACTTCCAAATGACCGTAAGACTCTCTTGGCATTACAAAAAATCTTCTGTTCTTCTTCTTTTTTTTTTTTGATGTGAGAATCTCTTGCCATGATAAAAGATCAGCCGGCCTTGGATGCAGTTCTTTTACCCAACATCTCCAGGGCTCCACCAGTGGCCAAGGGGAATTTTAGATGGATGAGATGTCATGGGACAATTAATTGAGCCTTTTGCTTGTACGTTCGGTGCCAAGACCTCTCCTTTCCGAAACTAAATCATCAGGACATGGATTGCTCTCATGGAAGGACCAGGGCTGATGTGCCAAAGTACAAGACAGACAAAGGCCACACAACACCAAGCATTTGTGGTCCTCCTGGTATACCTTCCACTATAAGATAGCTGTCATTAGCTGTTACTGATATGGCCTACTAAATCACATGAACCACCCTATGAAGCAAAAATAACCAGAAATATTTGCATGCTTGATTCAAATCCACATTCGGCGACATGGCATTTAGATTAATGTAAATAAATTCAGAGAGTATAGACTAGTTCAGGTCATCACAGACAAGCAATACAAACTACCATCGGAAATCTTACGGCCTACTCATCTCCAACCTGGAGTTCAGAAAAGAATGAACTTAAAACAGATCTAGCAAAAAGGATGATTCAAATTGGTGTTCTTCAATCAATGACATGGAGTAAAATGATATCATTAGCATATTTGAATGTGTACCTTATTATACCTCGAGCCATAAGATTTTATCAATAGCACACTTTTTTCTCTCTCTCTCTCTCTCTCTCTCTCTCTGAGATTAGGAAGGGCTAAATCTCCACCTTCTACCCTATAACGGCTCCACCCCTCGAGGATTGACTTCAGCCGGACTTAAATCCGAGCACATTCAAGAGATCACATTGGCCTTCTTCACATTGATTAAATTTGCATACTTCGATTTTAAAATCCATCAATGGCATGTCAGCTGTATATGTTCAAGAAATCCAAGTGCTTCACCTGTGCCCTGCTTCCAGCTCGAACATGCATTGGACAGGTTCTTCATATTTACATATTGACAACAATTCTAAACAGTATAAGTTTTCATGGTATATGAACATGAGATGCTTTTGATGAATCACCATGGTGGTCGTGATCATGGTTCTTGGCACCGGTGTGAGAAGACATTGGGAGAAGCCATGGAGCTGAAGGAAATTGAAAGAAGCCTTCTAAGAATGAAGAGGAAGACCAGGATCCCATGGGGACTAACTGAGATCAATGTCGACGTGCTCTGGAGTCCCTCTCTCATTCTCCTGCCCAACAAGTTCAATGCCAAGCTGGCCCTTGTCTGCTGCTCCAAATGCATACAGTTTTCCTGAATCTGTGAGAGCAAATGTATGTGCATTCCAGTATATTGAGTTTGTGAGACTAATCTGCACTACCCTCTCATTGATCTTCTTCAGTGAGGTGACTAACTCTGGACTGAGAACATTTATGTGTCTGTTGGCCTGCAAACAAGACAGTACTCAAAAATCATCAAAAACAATGAAAGCAAATCTATAAATCGAGAATATTGCCCGTCATCAAAGGGATACACAAACCAGTGGCGGATAAATTGATGCTTCAAAATCTGATGTTAATTTTTTATCATTCAAGGAAGCGAGTTCCCTATCTATTGACTGTCCAAATTATAGTTAAACAAGTATGCAGGCAATTGTCAAATTATGCAACCCACCAGCTAATGAATTTCAAGGATAAGTGATTGCCATGAGTCCTTCCATCATTATCAAAAACTAAAACTTGTAAATTGGGGAATGATGAAAGGATAAGAATTGGTTTTAAATGGCACGATGTGTTCTTTTCTACAATATAGAAGTTGATAACTAGCGAAAGAATGCCAAACCTGTCCATCAACCCCAGTTGAGTGTCCCAGGCTAGAGGATTCTCCGCACCCAAATGAGTAGACATCCCCTGTGTCAGCAACTACAAAGGTTGTGTAGTCTCCAGTTGCAACATGGACAGCTTTGACATTGCTCAGGGCTTCCACCACCTTGGGGACAGACTCACACTCCTCATTCCCATGGCCCAAGCAGCCATAACGTCCCCAACCCCAGGTGCATATGCGGCCATCCCGTCCCACAACAGCAGCGTGCCAGGCACCCGCTGCAACCACCACAGGTTGCAGGTTCAAAGTTCGAAATTGCTCGATCAACCTTGGGTACCTTTCATCAGTCCGAGTTCCATGCCCAAGCTTCCCTCCTAAACCACAGCCAACAGAGTACACCGACCTGGAATAGTTGGCAACAAGATGATCAGAGGAAAAACAATGGGCTACATGGAAATCATTCAGGGACATGGCAAGATGATGTTAAGAGTCACTTGACAACCTCAGAGCATTCTTCATTATAACAATTGTGAAGATGCAGAAATCCCTTTAACAGAATCTACAGAGCCATTAGAATGCACCAACAATTTATTTATTACAGTTAAGCAATTTAGAATGTGACAAGAGATACATCTTTTCTAGTACTCAACATAGGATAAAACATTTCCATTACATTATCTGTGCATGCATTTGGATGTTATATGCTTTAGAATAGCATTACTAGAAATTGGACTTAATAGCACTTACTCTTTCTAGAAAGCAAAACTTACATGCCGCTGGGTTGACATGCCAATGCTAGCAGGTAACAGTAGCCAGCAGCAATCTGCACCACTGGAATGTTCTCAAGAGGGCCTAAGAGAAGATGGGGCTCGCGGTCATTTGGTTCTGTCTGATGACCTAGTTTTGTTTCATTACCCCAAGAGAATGTGTAAACCCTTCCCTCTCGAGAAAGAACTGCAGTAAAGAAGTTCCCTATGGCTGCTTGAACAACATATATGCCCTTCAATGATTCTACCATCTGAGGTGTTGTGACAACCTTCGACCCTTGAACTCCATACTCTGCTTCACCAAAGGAGTCTTTGCCAAATGCATAAACCTGTCCAGCATCACTGATTAGCATTGTCCGTCCAGCTCCAGCTGCTGCTTGTATGATTCGAATGCCTTGCAGTGATCTGCCAAGGACCAAATAATTCGTGTTCTCGGTACTTGTATTTGCATCGAGTGTATGAAGCAACTGGAAATTTTAAAAGCACCTGATAAGACGCGGCCTCCACTCCTCTTCTAATGTGCCATGGCCGAGTTGCCCAGAGCTGTTGGATCCAAAGGAATAGACCGCCCCACTCGAAGTCACGGCAATGCTGTGGCCAGGCCCAGCAATCGCCTGAGACTTCTCTCTCCGGCAACATGCCTCACCTGCCAACAAGTACCTAAGAACTAACTTCCAGGAGCCCCCACAGAGTTCCTTGAGATATTCTTTCTCCTCCATTGTCATATGCTTAAAGATGGCCCTTTTCTCGCACATGTCCAATGCTGCAAGCTCCGATATAGACAACTCGAAGTCAGGAGCGAAATTGGCAGGCTTCCTGAAAAATGTGCATGCTGCCTGCCACAACCGCCAAAACCCATCAGCACGGCATTATCAAATCCAACAACAGGAGAACAAAATTGCACTACTTGCCTCTAGATTAGCAAGATCCTGGGGATCCAAATCGCAAGCAGTGAGGACATGGAGGACAATGGAGGGGTTCGCCGCCAATGGGAATTCCCCTGGGGTAGAGTCCCCAAAGCAGTGGCGCTGCAGACGATGGAAGGTTTGCTGCAATGGAGAGACAAGAGAGAGGGGCTGGTCTACGATAGTGTGGAATGGAATGGAAGGAGTGGCTCCACTTGTGGTGGCGTCCATTGGGCACTGCCCGAACTTGCAGTGCCCCAAGCTCAAGCAGGAAAGAGAGTTCAAGCTGCAGTCCATTTTGACAGCAACAACATAATGAAAACACTATTCTAGACAATCACAAACTGCCCATAGTGATGACACTTACTACTATAGGCTATGGTGTCTCCTGATGAGGGATTCTAAATGCACAAATCAACTCCACAGGTTTGGGTAAACGAACCTATACGCAAATTAAACAGGAGGCAGAGTCACACTTGTTCATCTTATGTGCCAAGAATCCAGATCTTCTTGCAAGAGAAAAAAACAATGAAACAAAGAAAGAGTAAACACTATATAATTAATGGCAGATGAAAGAATGGAACATACTCCCAAAATCTCAAAGAAAACAGTTCATTTATCTAAAAGAAAACAGTTTGAAATTGAACCACAACCCATGTCTCAAAGTTCAAAAGAAAAGAAAGAAAGACAGCCATTTCTCCAACCATTGCTCAAAAAGTAATCAATAAACAAATCAAGAGAAAAACGGCAGCTAATGCAATAAACCATACAATTAAAATTTTCATAGAGATCAGACAACGGAATAGTTAGACGCCCAACCAAAACCAGGAAGTGCCACTTCCAAAAAAGCCTACTCTCAAATGATCAAGGGACACCTATAAAGAAAAGCACTCCACTTCAAAAAGAATACCACTCTTGATCCATCTGAGGATTACCATCAACTTCACGTTTAACAAAATCCAACTCAAGAATAAAGACAAGATACACCATCTACACAAAATTTTCCAAGAAAAAATATTAACCAATATGATGAACAAACAAAATCTCCAATAGATCAGATCCCCGTGAACAAGATCCAATCTTTTCGCAAACTTCTCCAAGACCAGAACCAAAGAAATCCAGAACCACGAAAATCAGAAAGGAAGCGAGTGAATTCCGACTCCAGACCCCAAAAGAACTCATCAAAAAACAAATCCAGATGAAAAAAACTCGCATCTTTAACAACAAAACCACAACAAACATCACAACCCAAGCCTCCCCTTCCCCCAAAACCCCATAAAAACTTAATCAAAGTCAGGAAAAACGCAAAAAGGGTAAAAGATCCGTTTTTTCATGTTCAGATCGGGGCAAATCGAGGTAGAAAAGACCGATAAGGGTGCAATACATAATCGGAACCGCCGAGACTTCAACGGAGGCCTATAATTCCAAGGACCGCCGCCCGATGCTCGTGTTCTTCCCTTATTTCCTCGTTTCTGCACCAAAAAAAAAACAAAAAAAAAAAAAACAAATGGTCCGAATTGAAGCTGGCAACGGGTACACTATAATTCTCTGGATTCAACTGAGATATCGATTAAACTCGGTGGATTCCAGATAGGAGAACCCAATCTAGAGGGGGGGGGGAGAGAGGAGGAAAGGGAGGAGTTTTTTTTGCCTTTGGTTTTTGGGTCACGACGAAGTTTATATATAAACAGAGAGGCGTGATGAGATGTCCGGGAGAGAGAAGAGGGGGTGCAGCTTCCGGGAGTTAGACGCAGGTGGGAGTGCCACGTCAGCATGGTTCGTAACGGGGGTACAATAACGGATTTAAACCTGCGGTTAAACGGAAAGCTTGGTAGGGCGGGCGAGCGAGAGCACCGAGAGGATAGAGAGAGGAAGTGGGCCGGATGGCCTGGGCCGGCAAATTAAGCTTTAGAGGCTGTAGCCCAAAGGCAAGCTCCCACCTAGATGATGACGAGGGATGCGAGCTCGGACCACTCTTTGCTCCAAAACATCTGGATGATAACAAAGGATGTAGAGGCCATTCAGGCTAAGTATGTATTTAGAGAGACCAATAGGGCTGCCGACTGGGTGACCGCTTATGTGGCTAACTATTCATGAAGTACCCTGTGGTCAGGAGAGGGAGAGTCGCATCGAGCACTCTATGAGCTTGTATTTTCTGATTTTATTGAGTGTATTCGTACGCGCATTGTATGACTAACCCATTAAGGCAAAAAAAAAGGCAAGCTTTGAAGGCAGGGTGCGGTTTAAATGAATAGATTAAAATTAAAAAAAAAGACATGACATTATGATTTGATCTATGGCTTAGGAACATCCAAAAATAGTTCGAGTTTGGCTTTTTGTTATGTGTTATAGGATACCTAGATCAAGATTGGTTATTTCTAATATGCTAGAAATGTATCATGTGTGATGCAGATAAGCAAGAAAGTACAAGAGCAGCCAATGGCCATGATTCAATTATGTAATCAATATGGTAGAGTATAGTAATATGTGACCAAATTAGGAGCGAGGTGCTCGCTAGAGCCTTCGTAACCCTATAGATAAAGGCCCTCTTTTGGGGAGCTTTTGGAGGGCCAAAAAGCACTTTCTGCCCCTTCAAAAGTACTTTTAGATAAAAAAATGGTGTTTAGTAAAATTTTTGAAAAACTGTTTCAGCTTTTTCGAAAAGCTGAAAATAGCTTTTGGGGAGAAGCTCTAATTTGGAGCTTTCCGAAAATGTTGTTTTCAGCTTTATCGGAAAGCTGTATTTTTGACCCAAATACCCCCAATTAAAAAAAATTCCTCCCTCCCTCTCCCCCGCCCCCACGGTGGGGAGGTGCCGAAGAAGAGGAAGATGGTGATGGGGACCAAGTGTCGGTCACTCACTTCCCACACCAAAGAGTCCCTTCTTGCTTCTTGGCGTTGGCCTAAACAATGTGTGCCGTCTTGACCGAATATAGATAGTGCCAGCCAAAGGGAATTCGGCACTGTTGCTCCTTCCAATTCTAAGTTATACTGGGCTAGGAATGGAGTATTGCACTTCTCTTCGGAACCTTAAGCTTTGGTAGCCAATGAAGACAACTTAAATGAGAATGCTGAGGCATCAAAGGCAGCTTTGATTCGATGGTGAATAGGAAATACAAATGTTCTAAGGAGAGAAGATGGTCCCTTCCTTAGCCTAATCCAAGGGGGGTTGATATACCCTGCCTTGGCCCAAGTCTCTAAGGACCGAATTAGGCAATATGCCTACCCAAGCCTCTTGGCCGAATGCACTTTACAAGTGGCTAACTGATACAATATCCAAAAATCCCTCCCCCTACTCAACTCGGGTCTATTTGTAGACCCTTACATTGGCATGCAGTGGCTTCTCCTTTTGGCTGACTATTTGAACCCTTAGGCAACTCCTTTGGAACTCCCACTGCAGTGGCTGCTATCTTGATCCGGTTGCCATTTGGTTGCTAATAGTTTGGCCGGTGGTTCGAAGGATTTTTGGTGGTTGACCGGTTGTTGCTTGTCTTGGCGGTTGTTACTTGCAGTTTCTCGCTGTTGATAGCATTTGACTGCAATTATGGTTGCTGGTGGTTCCTTGCAATTGGCCGAGCTCTGGCTACTGCAGAGGCCTTTGGTTGGTCGGTTTTGGTTGTTGGCACTCGTCTGGGTTTGCCTCTGCAGATGGCTGGTCATGTGACTAGGGCCTGAAGTCCTGGCCAAGCCCCTGCTACGCGCGGTCTGGCGGACTGCGCGTGGGCATGGGCAAGCCAGGGGCCGCCCTTGATTTCCCACGCCTGACCCTTTGGTTAGGCCAGGCAGTTGCTGCTGCGGTTTGACCAGTTGGTCGCTTGGGCGATGACGGTCCGGCCACTGGGCGTTGGTCGCCTCGGCGTTCGAGGGTCGCCTCTTGCTCGCGCCCGCACGCACATGGACCTGGCTCGCCAACGGTCCGCGCGTGCAGGCAGTTGCCTTCCGTTGCTTAGGGCGCGCGCGCGGCTGGTTCACTGCAGTTGCCCTTTGCTCGTGCTGTGCTGGTCTTTAGCACGCGCCGACAGTTGCCTCCTGTTGCTTATGGCGGTTGCCCCTTGCGCGTGCGTGCGCTGGCCTGAGCCGAGGATGCCATGGCCGCGCACATGCCGGTCCTCCTGTCGGCTGCCTGTGGCTGCGCGCGCGCACTGGCCTGGACCAAAGGCATCCAGACCATGTGCGCGGCTGGATATTTGGTTTGGCCCTCCTGGCCACCCGGTTTGGCCTATGCTTGGCTCTCCTGACCAAATGCCTGTCCCGACAGCTGAGGCACCCCAGTCGATGGTCTGCGGTCTTGGGCGTGCCTCTATTGTGCCTTGTCAATGCTGCTATTAGCCCAGCCTTTGCCTGCCAAGGCTGGCCGTGAAAGTGAATCCTAGGTTCTTCGGTGTTAAGCATGCTATTTTTTTTAAAAAAAAACTATGGCTGAAACTGATTGGATTGCTTACGTACCCCTAAATAAAGGGGATCAAGCCATACGTAGTTCTTTTTAAGTTTCAAAAACATAGTGAAAAAATCGAATCAAACAATTTAATTCGTGTATGCTTACAAGATCAAATCTAGAAATCAGCATTATAATAAAACATAGGATTATGCCTTAATCGTTTAAACAATTGTGCTAAAACTTTATGCATGATTAACTATCATATCTGAAAGGTAAACACTCTATTCCGATTAATCTCCGAATATCCATCGAATGGATTCTGGAGATAACTCCGTGAGGAGCCCTAAAGGAGGGTAGAACCTCGAAAAATCGGACCTAGACCCTGACTCCAAAATAAAAGATTAATATAGAATTAATACCATTTATGATGAAAGAAACTTGTGGATCTGATCCTTGACTTCGCAGCCACGCACACGAATGGCCTCTATGAGAAATACACGCGAAACCCTATGTAGATCGTTTTCCGCGGGAGTGCTAGCTCGCGCAGGAACACTGCAGTGACTGAAGCTTTCTCCTTCTAAACACTCAACTTTTGACTGTTCTTCAAGGATATAGAGGATGGACTTGAGGAAGAAGGAGAAGAAGGGATGGAGGCTCTCAGAAAATTTTTTCAGAATTTTTTGAAACATCTAAATATTGTACATCTTGAACCCTAGGCATGGGAGTCTTTTATAGCCAAAAGACCCCCCCACGCCTCACACCTAAGTTAACCAATTAATTTGGCTGATAAAATCACCAAAAAATTATGGTGATTTGGAAGCTAAGACGAGATAAACATATCCAAATTTTGTGCATTTTAGATCCCTAAAATATAGGAATTCATGCATCCAAAGTTCAGCCGCAGACCACCCTTTTTCATGCACCATGCAATCCCTATAAATTAGAAAATTCATCTAAATCTTTTTAGGAAGATTTGAGGTGCCATTTTTATAGAAAATATAGCCCCATGCCTCCTCTCTTCTCATGCCAATTTTTGGCCAAAAATAAAGAGGATAGGCATGAAAAATATTGGTGATAAATCAAGGTATCATTCTTCTCCAAGAAGATAAAGATGGGTTCCTAAAATTTAGGGATTCTTCTTCTTATCCAATTCTGATTATTTGGAC